>JAYESA010000001.1:156679271-156944271 GCA_036927795.1 Iris macrosiphon
CATCCAAAAATAATATACAAACAAGGTCTCAATCCAAAACCGGAGACAAATCCGGTGCTAAAAGCTAATAAAAACAACAACAAGGTCTCAGTGATCCCGGCTACCAACCCGGAAATCACCCCTAAGCTAGAGGGTCCCTGTCTGCACCGTCGACAGGCTCAGGTCCATAAAACGTCGGACACCAATCCTCCGGATACTCTGAAAAATATGTCCAGTCAGGACTGGAGCAAGTACATCTCTAACAGCAGTTCCATTTAAATGATAAAAACTATAAAACAGTTATAGCAAGTAGCAAGAAAAATGGAGCAAGTATGAACAAGAAAATATGTAAGTCACTGGTGCATAAAGGTAAAGATGCATGGATATCAGAGCAAGATAGTAATAACTACAAGATACAGAAAATCTAAGCTAAGATCAAGTCCGTGCACATGAACGTGTAGTGAGTCCAGCATGAAAAATATGTAGTGAGTCAAGTCCAGAAACATGTAAGTGAGACCAACAAGAATGCATGAGAGTCCAGACTATAAAGAATGAACTCGGTGTCTTTGAAATACTTGTTTCGACATGTAAACGGCTAGGGGTAAGTACGGCTCACCGCGCACTGGGTGCGCGGCTGCTATCATTCCAGATTAGACCAGAGGGAGTGATTCCTGATGATGCCAGATAGGAATGTTTACATGTCTACTCGAGTATTTCCCCGCCCCGACTAATACAAGTGGATCCAAGACCCGACACGCAAATCAAGATGAGTCCAGCCTGTACATGAATGATGCCTGTAGTGATGCCTGTAGGTGATGCCAGTAGTGATTCCAGAATAGAGGCCAGAAACATGAAATATACGTGTCGCAAGTAAATGAATCCAGAAATATCAATCAGTGTCCCGTGTTGTGCCAGAATAATCAGATGATACTATACTAGAAGCTGAATCATAATAATCATCAAATAATGAAAACTATCAGAGAATGTACTCGCCTGACGTCCTGAGCAACTGGCGATCCGAACTGGTATCGCAAGGACCTAATGCGAAAAGCAAGGTTAAACAGGGTTCTAATGAGTTAAACAGATATAAAATAACTAAAAATAGGCTTTCTAGGGTCGTTCTAGGTCAAACGGGTCAAACCGGTGAAATCTGGGTCAAAAAGTCAATTCTGGGTCCAAAAAGTCAACTTTGGGTCAAAACTAGGTTAAAAGTTGACTTTGGCGGTCAACCGAGTCAACTACGGTCAAGTCTGGGTCAAACTAGGGTGCTCCTGAAATTCTAGGTCAAACCGAGGTCATTAAGCTACTAAACTCACAAACTCGCCTAATCGAGATACCGGGATACCCTCGGTATCCGATACCTCGCCCTAGGCCACGCACCCCGCCTAAACCCGCTAAAACCTATGCTAGCACACGTAATTATATACATATAAACATATAAAAATCACTCCCAAGCATTTCCTAGGCTAATGCTCAAAAACCCCGCTCGAAACTCAATACCTTGGTTATCTTAAGGTATTGAGATACCTCGGTATCTCAAGGTATTGAGATACCTCTCTAAACTCAACCCGACTACCCCTCTAGCTAGCTAACTATGCATAAACATATATGTCTAGCTATAATCTAGGCTAAAATACATATATCTAATACATATAGGCATATACCTAGGTATCTACATACTTTACCTTACCTTAACTTACCTTACCTTACCTTACCCTCCTCATAAATATATATGTATCCCTATATCTAGATATCTAAACTATCTACCTAGCTATATGTACATACCTATACATATAGATCTATATATCTAGCTATCCCTCTACCTATCCATCTACCTATCTAGTTATCTATCTAACTATCTAACTAGTTATCTATATCTAGTATTTACCTATCTAACTATCTATCTAATTACCTATCTATTAATCTACCTATTTATGAATCTATCTATCTAGCTAGCTATATAACTATATATCTATTTATCTTTCTACTACCTATCTATCTATATGTCTATCTATCAATAGTCTATCTAACTATTTACCTAACTATCTAATATCTATATAGTATCTATCTATTTATCTCTAACTATCTAGGTATCCCTTTACCTATGTATCTATCTAATCTATTTATCAATCCGTCTATCTATCCATCTACCTATTGATCTAATATCTATCTTGCTACCTATTTATCTATTAAATCATAGATACCTATCTATCTATAACTCTCACACTAAGCTACCCCGCTCCCCGCCGCGAATGCCAAGCTGCTGCTGCTGCTCAAACCTGCTGCTGCTGCTGCTCAAACCTGCTGCTGCTGCTGCTGCACTGCTGCGCTGCAGCGATCTGCTGCCGCGGTGCGCGCCGCGGCGCCTGCACGTGCTGCCGCAGGCTGCTGCTGCTGCCTCAGGCTGCTGCGCTCGAGCGAACTGCTGCCGCGGCGTGCTGTCGCTGCTGCCGCGGCGTGCTGCGCCTGCAGCTGATGCTGCTGCTGCCGCGGCATGCTGCCGCTCGAGCGAGCTGCTGCCGCGGCGTGCTGCCGCTCGAGCGAGCTGCTGCCGCGGCGCTGCCGCTGCTGAAATCTGCTGTTGCTGCTGCTTTTTGCTGCTAAAGCTGCTGCACACTTCTGCTGTTCTCAGTTTCAGCCCCTCCCTCTCATCTCACACACACACACACGACCACATACCCATATACATATATATATATATATACATACATATATACATATATATATAACTCTATAGCTATATATACACACTAACTTATATACATTCTAACACACACACACACACTCAAACACAAATCAACACACACACACACACATAATCACTCATACACATAAATATATATATACATAGCTACATATATATACACTTAATATATATATATCTACACACACTCTCAACTATATATATATATATCTATATATCCTCACTCACACACACTCACTCACACTAGCACACACCCTCACACACACACTCTCACACACACTAGCACACACTCTCACAAACACACAACCACACACACAAACACTCATACATATATATATAAATATATATACATATATATATATATATATAAACTTATTTTTATATACCTATAAACACTCACTCACACTCACACACACTCACCTACACACTCACACAAGCACTCACTCACACACTCACCTACACACATACACTAGCACTCACTAACACACTCACAAACACATAACCACACATATATATCTATATATACATAAACACACATACAAATATATATAAATATATATATATATATAGACACTAACACTAACACAACACCACACACAACAACACACAACCCACACGCCCCACACACGCCCAACGACCCCGACACGCCCAAACACCCAAAAATATATAAAATATAACTCGAAACCTCTAGCACACACTCCCCGATACTAACCCAACGCGCGCACAAAGCCAAAACGAGGAAACCAAGTCGAAATGGCCGTTCGGTCATTTCGACGAACACGTGGTGCGCGGCTCGGAAAACCTCCTGAAACGCACACCAAACGAACTCGGAATCGGCCCAAAATTTACCCACGCGCTCTACACGATGTCTAGATCCTATAAAAAGCGGTCCCGCGTCGATTCTAGGTCCGTGGCGGAAACGCACACGCACTTGGAATCGGCGACGACGAAAACCCCCAAATTCGCCCGAAACGCCCGTTTCTCCGCGACACGGCTTCCCGTGTCCGAACGGAGATACGCACTCACCCTCAAGACACCCGACAACGTCTACCTAGGTCCATCTAACCTAGGGCATCACCCAAAATTGGGCCAAATTCGGATTTCACCCGAAATTGACACAAAACCTAGTGTTAAAGTCTCTAAACCTAACCAAACTAGTTCCAACTTCCTCCTACGGGTAGCCTAAGGGTCTAGGAAGGTTCTAAAATATTAATTACACTATAAAAGAGTAATTACAAGGGGAAAATTAGGGTTTACCTCTTGGGAGTTGGAATTCCAAGCCAAAATCTCCAAAATGCTCCAAATCAAGCTTCCAAGCTCCCAAATCTAGCTCCAACTCCAAATCTAGGCTCTACCCACCTAGGTTGGGGAAAGATCTAGGGTTAGGGTTACATAAAGAAGAAGGAATGGAAGAAAGAAGGAAGAAAAGTGAACTTACTTGAAGTAGGAAGGAGAAAGGAAGAAGAAAAATGAGTGGAGAAGAAGAAGAAGTGAAGAAGAAGAGTGGGGGGGGGGGGGAAGTGGCTGCTGTTATGCACGGGAATGGGGCTGGTTTGGTCGGCCACAAACCTAATAAAGGGTTCACTAATTCTCCAAATGCCCAAAATGCCCCTACATGACTCGGTTTTGGGTTCCGGGTTCCAAATGCGCTCAAACTAGTTCCAAATCTCTCCAACTAACCTCCTAAAAATAAAATAATAAATCTAAGCCCCAAAATAATTCTCACAAGGGTGTGGGCTGGGTCGGACATGGGTCCACTAGGGTCTGACATGGGTCCAGGCTAGCCAAAATCCTAAAACAATCAAAATAAAAATAATAAAAAATAATACAATCACTAATTAAATATAAATACAATTAATTATAAATAATACACAATTAACCAAATTAAAAATAAAAAAAAAATACCCGGCTCTGGAAATGGGGTGGTGACACAGAGGCCGGTCCTTCGAGACCAACTTCGGCGGACAAGGGCAAGCAAAAAGAAGTGCGCTTTGACAAACCTTTAAAAAATATTCAAAACAAAGGTTTAGAGAAGCCGTATAACTTCGACATCCTCGCCCAACTGGCTCATACACCAGCCAGATTGTCCATTTTTGAGCTGCATAGGCTATCAAAAGACACTCGTCAAGCCTTGAGCGAAGCTTTATTGCAGGCGGATGCATACTTGACCCAGCTCAAGTCCCCTTATGAAGAACATGTGGCATGTCCTCAATGCCATAGCGTGATGGAGGTGGTCCCGAATATCACTTTCACTCAAGATGACATATTGTTGAAACACAACAAGCATGACAGACCCCTCTATTATACCGGATATGTCGGTTCCATGGAGGTTGACCGGATTCACATAGATCCGGGATCATCGATCAGCATCATTCCTCATAGTCTTCTCAGACCACTGAGGATTCCTACCAGCGAATTGGCTTATACCACCACTACAATCGTGGGCTTCAACGCAAGAAAAAGTAAGCCGTTGGGGAAGATTCGTCTGAGGATCCAGATAGGCGACCTCAGATCAGTGGCTACATGCTATGTCATTGATTCAGAGGTGTCCTACAACATTCAGCTGGGCAGACCGTGGATCTACGACCACAACATCGTTCCTTCGACTCTACATCAATGCTTTAAATATGTAGATGCCCAAGGAACAATACAAACGGAGTTTGCTGACCTTAACCCGTTTAAAGGAGTAGAATCTTACTACTCTGATACCATGTTGTACACCCGAGACTACATGGAGGAGGTGTCAAGCAAGACAGAGGAGAAATCCCACCGGGAGCCAGAAGAACCCTCTACCGAACAACCCCTGTCAATCAAAGTGAAAGGGCGAACTACTCGTCCGAAAGTCATGGAACCCATGGCTATCCACCTGAACAAGACCAAGTCAGAAAAAGGCCTCTAGTAATCACTTTGAACCAGAAGCCTCCACCCTTGGTCATCAACCTTCGGCGCAACAAGCAGCCGATTGATGTAAATACAACCAAGAACGTGGTTTCTGATGATAATAAAGATCCTCTTTTCCAGTACATTGACGCTCAAATTCCGAGTCAGGAATCCTCTCCCCATAACGATATAGAACCTATAGCACAAAGATTCTTGAAAGCTATAGATTCCTATCATCTGTATGTGTGGGAAGTAGCGTCAACATCTAATGTCATCACGACATATGGGCCACAAGAGGAGTCTATCTTTATTCTCCCGCCTACTCACAACAGTCAGCGTCCAATAGTCTTCGGTCGCATGCACAATAAGCCGACTGTACAAGAAGATTCTCCCGATGACGATGCTGGAAAAATGCAGGTTCACAGATATAGCCCGCAAGCTTTGAAGATTATGCAAAGTATGGGTTATGATTTGAATTTGGAACCACGCCTCAACTACGGGAAAGGAAGGCGAATGCCATTGCACAGTAATCCCTACTGTCAACGAACTCATTTTGGGTTAGGGTATACCACCTCTCTGGCAACTTCTGAGTCAAATAAGGATATCTCTTCCTCTTCTCAAGATGGCTCGTCGTCCTCCAGCTCATCTAATAATCTCGAACGAGCATTACCAGTAAATATGGTATTGACAGATTCCCTCGAAGCAGACGAACAAGAATCTGAACCGTTTGAGAATGACTCTTGGGACCAGCAAATGGATACACAATGGGAACTCCGGTTCGAACAGAGAGAACTGTCCACTGAAGATAAAGTTATCCAAATCGACGTTGGGGATGAACTTTCATCAAAGCCGATATTTATCAGTAACAACCTTTCCCCAGCAGAAAGGGAAGAGATAATCCAGCTGATAAAAGAATATATCGACGTCTTTGCGTGGAATTATGAGGATATGCCAGGTCTTGATCCAAAAGTGGCTACTCATAAACTCAATATATTACCCAATTCGAAGCCTGTGAAGCAACATCAACGCCGGTTTCGTCCGGATATGATGGACGCCATTGAAGCTGAAATCAAGAAGTTGATAGCCTGTGGCTTCATTCGGGAAGAACAACATCCTGACTGGGTCGCCAATGTTGTCCCGGTCATGAAGAAAAATGGGAAAATACGTGTCTGCATCGATTTTTGAGATCTGAATGCAGCCTGCCCCAAGGATGAATTTTTTTTTCCATCACAGACGTCATGATCGATAATACATGCGGTTTTGAACGCATGTCTTTCATGGACGGATTTTTAGGATACAATCAAATCAAGATGCATCCTGAAGACGAGAAGCATACTGCCTTCCGTACACCACTGGGGGTATATTGCTACACAGTCATGCCCTTTGGATTGAAGAATATCGGGGCTACATATCAGCGAGCCATAAGTAACATATTACATAACCATTTACGCAAAACAGTGGAATGTTACGTGGATGATATAGATGTCAAAAGCCACATCAAGGATAACCACATCCAAGACCTGAAGACAGTGTTTGAGTTGATGCGCCAACACCAACTTAAAATAAATCCTACCAAGTCCTTTCTAGGTGTATCCAGTAGCAAATTTTTGGGATTTGTCATTACCGCCAAAGGCATTCAAGTGGATCCTGATAAAGTCAAGGCCATCTTAGAAATGCGACCACCCCGCAATCTGAGAGAACTCAGGGGATTTCAAGGTCGTCTGGCTTATATCCGAAGATTCATATCCAACCTCTCGGGGAGATGTCAGCCTTTTTCTCGTCTCATGAAGAAAGGTGTATCCTTCGTATGGGACGAAGCATGTCAGCAAGCGTTTAATGATATCAAACGCTACCTCACTAATCCTCCAGTTCTGGTGCCTCCCGTCATAGGAAGACCATTTTTGCTGTATGTTCGAGCAATGGATCATTCTCTGGGAGCTCTCCTCGCACAGAAGAACGATGAGGGTCATGAACAGGCTATCTACTACTTAAGCAGGATGATGGTCGGAGCTGAACACCGGTACAATCCAGTAGAAAAAGAATGTTTGGCCCTAATGTTCGCCATCCAGAAAATGCGACATTATGTGACAGCCCAGACTATTCATATCATCTCCAGGATCAATCCTCTTCGGGTATTGATGAGCAAACCAAGTGTTCTTAATTCCCGACTCGCGACTTGGGCGATATTATTAACACCGTATGATATGGTGTACGTCCCTCAGAAGTCCATCAAAGGCCAAGCATTGGCTGATTTCCTGGCTGCTCATCCGATTCCGGAAACCTCCAGATTATACGAAGACATTCCCGACGAAGTTGCAGAATATAATTCCGCAATGGAAAGTGATACATGGCAGCTATTCTTCGATGGTGCTTCCAGGACTGGTCCCAGGGGGAACGTCATTTCAGGAGTAGGAATAGTCCTGGTCACTCCGGACAAACTCGTCATCTATCGAGCATATTCTCTTAGCGAGACCTGCTCTAATAATGTGGCAGAGTATAATGCCCTACTCATCGGGCTTCAAGTCGCTAAAGAATTGGAGGTCGAATACCTAGAAGCTTTTGGTGATTATCTGCTGATCGTCAATCAGGTCAGAGGAGTATATGAAGTCCACAATCCAGACCTCATTCCTTATCACCAAGCAATGATCGAGATAGCCATATCTTTTAAAGGGTTCTTCCTAGAGCATGTGCCTCGATCTCAGAATCTAGAAGCTGATGCCCTGGCCAGTCCAGCTGCAGATTTGGCTATTCCTATAAGAAGGCAGAATTCGGTGATCCTTCTTAACAGAGATTTATTCTGTGTAAAAAACAACTTTCACATAGAACGCAGCTACGCTGTGAACACAGATCTTCCCAAGAGAGACTGGAGAAGTCCCTTCATAGATTTTGTGGCATACGAAATCTTACCGGAGGATCCTAAAGAAGCAATATCCATCAAAAGATGATCATTACGCTTCTACTTTGACGCTTCCTCACAGAGTTTATATCGTCGGACATACGATGGACTACTACTACGATGCCTCTCCGATGATGATGCAAAACGGATTATCCGTGAAGCTCATGATAGCGTATGCGGAGCGCATCAACCCGGTCTTAAGCTACAGGATCGTATCAGGAGGATGGGCTATTACTGGCCTACTATGATCACAGATGCAATAAAATATGCAAGACAATGAAAAGCTTGCCAAGTTCATGCAGATTTTATACATCAACCTTCTGAACATTTACATCCTACGGTGGCATCCTAGCCTTTTGAAGCATGGGGTATGGATATCATTGGTCCTATCCACCCGTCTTCTTCCAGAGGTCATCGGTTCATATTGGCCATCACGGATTATTTCTCTAAATGGGCAAAAGCAGTCCCTCTTGCTGAAGTGAAGACATCTAACGTGATCAGCTTCATTAAGCATCATGTCATTTATCGTTTTGGGATTCCCCGAAGGATAATTCATGACAACGGGCCTCAGTTCATCAGCCAAGCGTTTCATCGATTTTGCGATAAAAATCGGATATAAAATGTGGCCTTTACGACATACAATCCTGCTGCTAATGGTTTGGCGGAAGCTTTCAACAAAACCATTATCAAACTCCTGAAGAAGTTCGTCTCTTCGAACAAAAGAGATTGGAATGAGAAAGTAGGAGAATGTCTCTGGGCTTACCGCACAACGGTTCGAGCACCGACGGGTTGTACCCCATCCTCACTGGTTTATGGGAGTGAAGCAGTTCTCCCCATAGAAATTCAAATTCTGTCACTCAGAATAGCAGTGGCTAATAAGTTGACTCAGGAAAAGAACGACCTATTAAGGCTTCAAGAGCTGGAAGGATTAGACGAGAAATGCCTTCTAGCTCAACAATGCATTGCTTTCTACCGGACACGCATTTTTAGAGCTTTTAATCAAAAAGTAAAGGAAAGAGTGTTCAAAGTTGGAGAGCTAGTTCTAGCCGTGAGAAGGCCAAAGATCATTAATCACAAGAGTAAGGGTAAATTCCAGCCCAAATGGGAAGGCCCTTACGTGATCGAGACGACATTCTCAAACGGCGCTTACAGATTAGCCAAGCCTAATGGAGACTTGTTAATGGTTCCTATCAACGGCAAATTCCTTAAGAGGTACTATGCTTAATCTCTTTTGCTCAACGGAGTATGGTGAAGATCTCATTCTGACAATACTACTTCCAAAATTCTGGTTGGATCATATTCTATCATGTCCATATAACCTCTGAATAGATATGTTTAACTAATTTGGAACATCCGAACCTATCACGTCCATATTACCTCTGATAGTGTTTTGTGTACAAATTCTAGTTGGATCATATTCTATCATGTCCATATAACCTCTGAATAGATATGTCCAGCTGAAGCTTACCGAAAGTATATCACGTCCATATTACCTCTGATATCACTTTCACTCTACCCCTATCGTTTATATTCCAAAATGATGGGTCTACCAAAGTCAGATAAAAGTCTCTTTATTATCCCCAGAAAGAGCAAATTACATAGAAAAGAAAAAAAAAGTACATCATTTGGGAGGAGCAGTTAAGTCGCGAATCTGTTGCGCCAGAGTAATCATTCTCTCATCCCTGGAGTTCAAGACGTTGGCGCGAGCCCGCTCCAACCTTGCCGCCTCATTGTTCAAAGCAGATAGCTCAGATCGAGCATGTACAAAACCTGCGTGGATGACACCCACATGCGTCAGGTTCTGCTGAGCCGTCTCCATTCGTTCCTTCAACACGTCCGAGCTGTTGATAAAGAGAGAGCCTTCTCCTTGGCCTTAGCGAGGTCATCTTCCAATTTGCAGACCCTCGTTGTCTCTGCCTCATATTCAGTCTCGCACTGGGTCAGCTGGGGAATGACATACTCCAATTCGGCACGCTCTTGATCCATCTCCTGCTGCTGTTCCTGGACGGATTTGTTCAGATATTCTATTTGCCCAGCAAGCTCTGCAGTTAAGGAATCATATCTAGCTTGAACGAGACCGTCGATGCTGCCCTGGGATAGTTGCAAATAATTGTTAATGGGTTGTTCCAAACCATTAACTATCTGCTCTATAGTATCAGCTCTCCCAGCGTCGTTGAAATCTTTGATCGACGCTATTACAAACTGGGAGGACCTCTTCAGAGCCTCGAAGCCTAGATTCTTCTCCAGCACCATTGATATCAGCGTTGTCAAAGTGGTGTAGAAAATACTAGTATACTGCTCAATCAGCATGGCAAAATCCGATTGGATGCTGGGAGTGGCTGCAATATCGGAGAATCCCCTTCCAGGAACGACTGCAGAGGGTGTCATCACAGTCGTCGCTTCAATAGAGAGCGCGACAAAGGCAGAGGCACCAACAACGGCTGAAGTCGCTGGCGTACTCAAAGGAGGCATAGTCGTAATGACAGGCTCACCCTCCTCTCGAGATATCGGGGTTGTTTCGGGCGAGCCGGCACTCGAAAACGTTTCCCCTTCAAAGTCGGGCACCTCCGTGTCATCCACAGGAGCTGAAACAAAGCCAAAAGTTGCGTCGACACTGCCCTCCCCGTAGATGTCTTCCCCTGAAAAGAAGACAAGAGAAAGTTAATATCAACATGATGTTAATTTTTCTAAAATAGGCGTAAAGACGACATTTACCCATGGCCGATGGTATATATAGCGCGTCTGCAGCCAGTACAGCTAAATCATTTCTTAATGATGCTAAGCGAGCTGTCATACCTGGAGAAGGGGGTGTGCCAACTGACACTGGCAGGTATTCTTCCAGGTCTTCACCGAGATCCAATCGAGGCTCATTGGGTGGAATCTCGCTGGGTATACTTACAGACGCGGCAGGGGTTTCTCCCGTTGCTGGTCTGGATAAAGATATTCTTATTTGGCTTGGCCCCGAAGGCGATCTCGTACTACTACCTGAAGCGGTAGCAGCAACAGCAGCCTCGAGCAAAGATTCTCCATCACTGCCAGCCAAAATTGTGGAGGTTCCCTCTCTAATAGGCGAGGGACCTCTAATCAAAGGATCATCCCCAACAGGGGAAACAGCAGGCTCACTCCTAGGAGCCTCATGACTGGAAATCCTGACAGGACCACCAACAGTCTTCTTCTTCTTGCGAGGGAAAGCTTCCTTCAGAACAGGAGCCCTTCGCTTTCCAGGGATAACCAGAGGCTCTGCAGGCGGAGGTATTTTGCCTCTTGGTACTGTCAGCAAAAGCTCATCTGGATTGACAGAGTCTTTACCCTCGTCAGAGAAAACTGATAGAATTTCCTCTCTTTCTGCGGACTTAGAAGAGGGCATTCTAAAACTTCCACGTATATCAAAATCGCAATGGAAGGTATTGACGGCCACATAAAACTGGGCGTACGAATGGAGGATACGCAACTCCATGGAGAGAGAAGTCGCTGGTATAGTAAAGGCCGCTCCAGTACAACCCATTATGAAGTACCGCCATCCTCTCGCTCCGTCAATAAGCCCACCTCTGGACTTGAAGCTGGTAATGGCGTTTCCCACGTGCAACTGGTCATACCCAAACTGCCTGGCGAACCGACTAGGCAGATAGGGCTCCAAGAAGCAATGGTCTTCACTTCTGTACAATAAATGGGAAGGTCTAATGCAGACCAACCAATAAAAAGCTTCAGGAGAAAGAACGGTCTTCCCTTCACCTAAATCCTGAAGTCGCGTTCCCTGTTGATTGAGATGTACAGTGGGGACGGTGCAGAAGAGCTTCCAGCTGTGAGCAAAATTTAAAGCTCGTCGACAGTCTAAAACTGTGGTCACGTTCCAGGTAGAATTCTTGTAATTCAAAAAAAAATTATTCCCCGAACTACTGGCAGAGCCGGGAGAGATCACCTTGGGATTATGGAGAATTAACCATCCCATCAGATACAGGAACGGTAATTCTACCCTGGAAAAGCTGCCACGTCGTGTTTCATCGGCAAGCAGCCCGTCAGTCATGGCCCTCAGGCCAGCTTGTATCTGGCACACCATGGCAGGGAGCAAGCCCAGTCTTGCCCCAAACACCAAACGTACCGCGGACCATAAAGTATTACGGTGAATGCGATCCGAAGATGCAATGCCAGGTACTACCAGTCGGCGCAGCCATATGGAGAGAAAGCCAGCCAGTTGAGCTTCCTTGGACAGAGGCCTGCGGCAATGCCTCAAATAACTGTAGGCTTTAGTGCCTGCAGGATATTTCCCTATCCCTTCGTCAAGAATTTGATCTGAAGCCCCAGCGTCTTCAATAAGGTCATCGACTACTTGAGCACTAAGCACGCTCAGAAAGCTCAAAGGCCTATCCCTGCTATCCACGACTTTGTCTGGCTTAGCATCTCTAGCCTGATGGAAAAAGAGGTAGGACGCCCATTTGTTGGTATGAGCCAAATCAGAGGGCTCATTATAGAAGGCGGTGCACGCTAAATAGTGGCACATCAGCTCCTGGTACACCGCCACCACCCGAGGGTCTGTATCCCCCAACTTCCGGTTTGTGGGAACGTACTCTTCATAAGGAGTATCCCCCATTGGCAGTCTTAAAATCTCTGCCATTTCGTGAAGGGCCAATCCCAACTCCCCCAGTGGAGTGGCGAAAGTCCCAGTGAGCGAGATATATTGCTCCATCAAAGCCAAGAACAGGTTGGGGTTGAGTGGTAACCCAACACTGGTAGCACTCACAGCCGCGTACAGACCAATGCTCTCCAGCTCCGTCTGAAAGTTCTTCAGGGCCCAGGCAGCTAAACGAATCCATCGAAGATTTGTAGGAGTAAGCCACCCATTGGTCCGAGGATTAACCTTGGGGTATACTCCCCCATGCCCCCATGAAGTCATTGCAGAAAGTCGGTAATTGGACTGGCTGGAATAGGGCAGTGTCTTCACTCGGGACAATGCCCGAAAATAATCCCCTAAAAGGTATGACGGGACCGGAAGGGCGGCTTACAAATAACCCTCGGTCGGATCCTTTCTGGTAAAATATCTTCCCCGGCTGGCCGTGAAGATTGGGAGTCAGAGTCCATGACATCCTCCTCGGATGTGTGGCATAGAAGAATGCCGAGATAGGGTAATCTCTCAGCATCTTAGGCAGATACAGGACCAGGCCCCCAGCAGGAAAAACCCAGTTTTCTTTCTTGGGCTTCGTCTGGGATTGTTTGTCAATCATATCCCCGAAGAGGAAAGCCAGTTTTATGTAGTTTGCCCCGTCTATGTACGCCAGGGGCTCTCCGTTGATCATGCTCAACAACATTCGCTCTCCTTGAGACGATATCAGGATGCCCCTTCCTTCAGGATACTGGGGCCCGGAAATAGGAAATGTCACATGGGACAAATCCTCCAGGTAATTGGAGTTCAGCATCCCAGCAGCAGAACCCATTACCTCAGCCAACGGAGGGGTCTGCAAGTTAACTACAAAGTGCAAGAAGAACATGTCAGTTTCTATACTAGACATTACAGTCTTGCAACTTATGCCAAAGATCAACAGTCTGTGCCTTTACTCCAAGACTGTAAAAACTTGAGCTTTTTATGCTGGAATCTATTTCCTAAGCGTAAAATTCAAGGTTGGCAGTATACAGTCTGTGTTTTTACGCCAGACTACCAAAATTTGAATTGTTACGCCAGAATTTCCATCCAGAGCGTAACATTCAAAGTTTGTATTATACGCCAAATTTCGACAGTCAAAGCTTTTACGCCAGACTGCGAAAATATAGAGTTTTTACGCTGACACATTAGGAATGTGGGCGTAAAAGATAAAACATCTCTGTGCATCATTTTTCTCGAAGAGACTCTCAGCACAGGAGATGACATAGCGCATCCACGTACAATGTGTGCGAAGGGTTTTCTTCATTTTTTTATTGTCCCAAGAGCTTTACCTATAACGTCCGGTGCACAGCTCGTCGATGGGATACTTCATTCAGAGCGAGGTTCGCCCTGCCCGATGGGAGTCGCTCTTTCTTGGGCAGAGGAGCGAGAAGAGGAGGCAGCCTTCTTTCCCTTAGAGGAGGAGATTGGTTTTTGTGCCATTTCTAAAGACTCAGAATGCTCAAAGAATAAACGAAGGAAAGTGCTCAAAGAGACGAAGGGTTTTCTTTTGCAAAAGACAGGTGAAGAGTTTTCTCTCTGAAGGCCTTGGGGTATATATAGAGTTCAGATGGACTCCTCGAATCCCTAACCAAATCCGATATTTAATATTCGGTTATAATTGGGGACCACGTCAGCCTACTACTCAGGGAAGGCGGACAGTCAGCGAATTCAAAAAGTTTTTCGTGCAGAGCAGATTCGTGATTTTACGCTCGAGAAGCTACAAATCTACGATTTTATGCTCAGATGCTATAAGTCTACGGTTTTATGCCCGGATGCTTTTACGCTCGAGACTCTACAAACCTACGACTTCACGCTCAGAAGCTACAAATCTATGATTTTATGCTCAGAAGCTTTCTACGCTCAGAGGCTACAAATCTAAGACTTCATGCTCGGAAGTTCTCTTTTCAGAGGCTACAGATCTACAATTTTACACTCGGATGCTCTTATGCTCAGCAGCTTTTACGCTCGAGAGGCTACAAACTTACGATTTTATGCTCATCTACACTACGGATCTATGACTTTCCGCATATCTTAAAATATGCAGGCCAGAGTATGCGTATATATGAACATATCTCAAGACGGCCAATTGCAAGGGTTCACACAGAAAATACTCCTCCTTGGCCTCAAAATATCCCAAGTACCCAAAGTATGCAGAGTTCAGCATGGAAAATGACTCTTCTTGGGTCGATTGGAAGTTCGTCCAAAATCCAGTCAGAATATTTCCTCCACAGTTCAAGATGGCGACTCAGTTCTGACAGCCATTTATCGCCCTATTTCAAGGGATTTTCGGGAAATCATTCTTGAAGATGATGGTCTGAACAAGAATTCTTCTTATCAGAGAAGTGACAAGTTCAGAATTCTACGCAATTCCTCGTTCAAAATAGCATGACTGTTCGGATATTCGACTTAAATGCTAAGCAGTTTTCTACGCGTCCTCAATTACGCGTAAAAGACGGAACGAGATCAGATACTCTTTTTTATCAGAGTCGGCGTAAAGTTATTCAGACGTGGCGAAGCTACACATATTCAGACTTCATCACAGCAAAAAAATATGGCAAATCATCGGATGCGTAAAAGAAAACGATTTTATTTATCATGATTACATATGAGGGAAATCCAGTCTACAAAGGGTTTTTCATCTTTATGATTACATATGAGAGAAATTCCGTCTACAAAGGGTTTCTCATCTGCATTTAAAGATCACGCCCAGAATATGTTCTGTCAGGTTCTCGTATTGGTGGAGATCTTTGTCGTCTTCTTCAGCAGTTAATCGGTTTCCTGCAACCGATTAACAAAAAAATGATTAATGGCAGGAGGATACAAAACTGGGCTTGTCTAAATTATTCAAGAGCCCATCCTCCATACGCCATGACAGATTGAGTTGAGGTTTTAGACCCAACTCAATACTGGAAGACAGGGCTAGTTTGTCTGCCCTCGTCCACGAACAACGGAAGAAAATACAGCTTGCAAGCTGTGTGGTCGAATGTGACCCTTCCTCTCTCCTGGACGAATCGCCATATGAAGTTGCTGATTATCCCGAGCAAAGAAAGCTATGATATCCTTCCATGATCCATCGATGCAGAGAACTTTTGCTCGAAGACGCCTTCTTTTTCGGCTCCTTACATGCTGGAAGAACATGGTCTTCTTCTTCCTCAAGTCGACCCGACGAACTCCGACAATCATCTCTGTGTGGTAAAGAAAATGTGGGAAGAACAGGTTAACTCATCAGCCTTTATATAGGCAAAAGAGAACACACCGAATCCCAACAAATCCCCAAAAATCTACCAAGAAATCAGCCCCGAAGAACGAGTCAGACTTGACCGTTTCATGCTTCATTCAAAGTGTTTCAAATTACGAGGAATTTGAAAACTTTGAAGGGGGTCTTGTAGAAGCATGAAAAATACGCTGCAGAGTTATACGCAGTATTTTAGTGCTGGGCAGCGTAAAACATGACTTCAGAGCCATCGGTGTACAAACAGAGCTTCATCGCTAATACAGCGTAAAATATAAGCTCCAGGACAACCCGCGTAATACAGTATTTCCAGGCTGCTTCGACGTAAAAAGGTTGTTACATCGCCACTTTGGCGTAAACCCTACTCGCTTTTAACGCAGTAGGAATTCGTACGGAGAACTCTTCGTATTCCTCGAATGAACCTGTCAGATCATGCAGTGAACCTGACTCCTGACAAAGAGTACTGCACAACTATCCAGACGACGGCTATAATGATGGTGCGGCATAGAGATCCAAACTGTCGTTTAGTGACATTTCTCTGATACAAAGTGCTTTTACGCATACAAGGGAATACGCTGCCTAGTTTTACACAAGCAAAGGTGAGCTTTTACGCTCAGCAGAAGACAAAACGAACTGCCACGTCAAAAGCTGCTCTTCGTACAGAGCTCGAGGCACGTCTCTGCATTTAATGCTCAGAATGGGGGCAGATCTCTGCATTTAATGCACGAGATTTGGTTATATTTCCAAAGACCGGGCGAGCCATAATTACGGCTAAAAAGTCCACATCATCACCTCTGCATATTATGCCTTCAGGCTATTTTCAGCTATGGGAGCACGCTATACACTATCTCCTTGAAATACGCCAACCGAGCTATTTTCAGCTATGGGAGTATGCCATATGCTATCTCCTCAGAATACGCCAACTCAGGCTATATTTGCATTTGTGCGTGATAAGGCTATTTGGTCCAGAATACGCTCAAGACCTCAGTCAAGGAAGGAGGATCAGCTATCTTTTACGCTAGCCACCTATCCATGCAGCATCAGGCTTCTACGCCTACCTGGCTTCTACGCCAGTTTGATAACTATTTGGCTTCTACGCCATGGTGACAGTCATTGGCTTCTATGCCAATCTTTTCTACGTGAGGAGCAGTTACCTACGTGGCTTGCATGCCGTGATCTTCGCAGCAGTTATATGCATTATCCCTTAATGGGACACGCGTCACACGCTTATTCAGAAGATCATTTATACGTGGGTGGCAGTTATTATAATCACCGCGTAAAAAGTACCACACTCTCCACTGTACGGCTTCTACGTCGACTGGACAGTTACTGTCACTAAAACTCTATAAATGGAGACCTTCGTCCACAAAGGTCAAGGTCGGAATTTTGAAAGAGTCAAAAATTTGGAGAATAGAAGTCAAAGGGTCGAAGCACAGATAGAGAGCAGTGATCGACAATTTTGGCATCGAGCATCCACCCCTTCTTGCAATCCTTAAAGCTTCTCCGTCTTCTACAGCACTTCTTCATCATCGTGTGGTCCAAGGGACAAAGTGATCGACCGCAGATCAGACTCCTATAGCAATATTTATCCAGATTAAAAATTTGTACTTAATATCCTCGTATAGGATTAATAGTACTTCTTGTTTGTAAACCGAAGAGAGGGTTTTGTATAAACCTATTTTTATTTCTTTCGTTTATTATCAAACACCAATGTCTAAAATAGAAATAACTAATATAAGGTATAGAAATAAAAAAGACCTCAGTCTCTGGCACTATCCTCGGGTGATACTCCATCTGTCAGTCCAAAGTGAGTGGGACACATCCTTTCTAACCATTCATCTGAAAAATATTTTCCAGTCAGGAATGGAGCGAAGTACAACCCAATAGCAGTTCCAATTAATTGATAATGACTGTAAGCAGAAATAGAGAATATAATACAAGACGAGAAATAATGAACAATATCAACTATGGTGGAAGAATAGGTAAACAATAAACAATGTGGTGAAGAACTGTAACTATGCTAAGTGATTGAAATACTAGATAGATATGTGATCGGCTTGGGTGAACATTGTCTACTTTATCGTTGGATAAACATTGTCTAAGTTAACATTAAACATTGTCTAGGATTTAATCACATACCTAGCTAATATTTTCCCTTTCCCCCAACTAGTACAATGGATCCAACCATGACACGTTGTGATACAAGATACTCAAGGCCATGTAAACAATAAACCTTGAACACGAAATATTGAACATTGAACATTGAACACGAAACATTGTCTAAGTTAAACATGAATGTTGAACACGAAACATTGTCTAAGTTAAACATTGAGAACACGAGAAACAATGAACAATATATATGTAACATCACATGACTGATCCATGTGCATACTAGTCCGTGTACCAATGTGTCAAGAGTCATGTAAAACATTTCTAAATTCGTGCATTATAGTAATTAGCAATTAATAGAAACTATCAGAGAATGTACTCGCATGTCGTCCAAGCAATGAATGTCAAACTGTGTCCCAACTGGTGTCACACAAACCTATATATGGAATGTTGTATTAATACAAGGTGTTGGAGAGAAATTAAGTTAAACTAGTCAACATGTAGGTCACAAGACCATTTCTAAGTCAAACCGATGAAATCTAGGTTGCAAGCGTCTAACACTAAGTCACTAAGTCGATACACTATGAAACTAGTCTATACTAGCTAAGCTATGATACAAGAAGTCTCCCAAAAAGCCGTATCCTAAGATACGCAAGTTTTCTTTAATATAAAAATAGGTTTTATATATGTATACGAGTCAAATACTATACTATTATAGCAAAACAGTTGAAATATGATACCTTGGTCTTGCATCAATGCGTATCGCACCTAACTCGATACCCAAAGTCAATACCTAGGGCATCGTCCCAATATCTTGAAAATACCTTGGTATCCCGAGGCAATCTAAAACCTCTATATAGAGCTAATACCCAATATAAAATCCCAAACTAACACTAACTATATAATGCTAACATATACTAGCTCCTATATTATATCTCAATACTATTTGAGAACTAACTATAATAACAAACACCCATACCTACATAAATACATATAGCTATATATATCAACAATAATCAACTAACTACTCTAATACCTTGCTAACTTAAAGTAAATCCATTATAAGCTAACTACCTACACTTACCAGGCTAATACCTACTAATACTGACTATAACCAACTAACTATATTATCCATAAACTCAACTAACAATATACAACTAACTGATACCTTAAAATAGTAACACATCTACAGCAAATCCTAAAACTAAACTTCACTGAAAACACCCAGCCAACCCAATACTCAAAACCTCGAACTGTATTGAAAACATGGATACACTAATCTCCAACTGAAAGTGATACTGAAAGCTACTGGATTACCATGGACTGTACTGAGCTGGACTGATGCTCTTGTTCTTGCTGTGCACATTACTGAATGCAGGTACTCCTCTGCTGATGCCTTGCTGCCTAACCTCAGTTGCTGTGCACCAAGCTACTGTACATTACAGAAACCACATGCTGTGCACGTTACTGCTCTCAGGTTGCTGAAGGTTCCCTGTCTCGAGGTACTGCAGTTTCTGTGCACGAATATGCACCTCTGCTGAACTGTAAAGTGGATGTATACTGCTACACTCCTCTGCACTTGGTTGCTGTGTGCCCAAGCTGGATGCAACTGCTAATGAGTTGGATGATGCAGTTAACAAGGATGCTAGCTGCATACCCTTCCCTGTTGTCTGCTAATGTTCTGAATTTGCTGTGACCCTTGCCTCGAGTTGCTAGCTTCCTGCAGTTGGTCACTGTAGTGTAGACTGCAGTGTAGTGCATGCTGAAATATATTGTGTCAATTCCCCTCACTGATCCACTGCCCGAGCATGATACTGAAATAACTTCTCAACTATATCCTTTGCATTCATTGTGCCACATATTCCAGTAAGTCAAGAGCACACCTTCTAATACTTGACCGTTTTCATGTAGAGCAGGTTTGCCCAGGTACTCCCTTTGCACTGCACTGCAGTGCTTGACTGCAGCTGCTGCAGTGCAAGAGTGCACCTCTGCACGAGCTGCATCCTGCTTGGCTCCTCATTGCTAGAGCAGTTGCTGCTGCACAGTCCCGGGTCTGCTGTGCTCGAGGTGTGGCACATTTGCCACACTGCCTTGAGTTGCTGATGGCTGCTCGAGCTCCCCTTCAGTTGATACTGCAGGGTCTCCCTCTGCTATGCCACTGCCACTCCTCTTCACTGAAATGCTGCAGCTACTGATTTCCCTGCAGTGAACCACTAGCTGCAGTGGGACTGCCTGCATCCCGAGCTGCCACTGTGCATCTCAATGCACAGTGAGATACTAATACCTCTCCCTGTCGCTGGACTGCTCAACCGTGCCCCCTCCTTGCTGCTGAACACTATTGTTTTGCAGTGGTACTCCTCTACTGTGAACTCTAGTTGCACGAACGCTGAATGCTCGAGGCTGCCAAGCCTCGACTACTTGCTGTGAGTTGATTTCTGCTGCTCTCTGTTGGCATTGCTGCTCAGCAACAGTGCAGATACCACTGTGAACTCCCTGCACATTTCTGTGCAAAGCTGCTGCCCCTCTCTTCAGTTGAGTTCTCTGTTGTCATTGAACTTGGGACTACACAGTGGATTGAAGGCTGAGACTGAATGTTGTACCAATTCGAGCCTCCTTCCCAAATTGCTGAGAAGCTGCTACTGCTCTGCACCTCTGAATGCACTTGGCTTCTTTCTCATTCTACTATCAATTTATAGTACCACCTATAAGTTTCAAGTACCACCTATTAATATCAGTTCTGAAACTCGAGTTTTCACTTAAGATTCTAATATCTAATTCTATATCATGGTTCACTACACAATAAGAATGAATTTTCTTTATGATGACATTTAAATCTTCGCTTATTCTTGGTTCTTTAATTTATTGCTTTTTTTCTTTTCAAATACTTGCTTATCAAAATTTTACAAGGGCATGAATACCCAAACATAGAGCTCACGTCTTGATGGAGTCTAAAATGGCATGGTTTTGTCACGACCCGCATCCTGTTAATCGGATACAAGTACATGAATACGTCCAGCCTACGCCGCAGTATCGGTAGTAGTACGTTGTCTAAATCTCTTTTATAATCATCCAATATTTCATATATAATTCTCACATCCACAATAATTTTTATTCTAACTCATTCACAACAGATAAATAAATAGGCAGGGAATAAGAACAAGAAATTGTAAGTACTAGTATATCAAAAACTATAGTTTTTGTACATTTATTCATCCATAGTTTTAGTACAGGCCAAAAGATAAGTTAAATCGGGGACAACCCGATTAGTATGCCAAAAAGGAAATACTAGTCTAGCTAATTAATTACGCTTCAAAAGTAATCTCCTGAGTAGAGACAGGCTCCTAAACGTGGTCATCTGCTATGTCTTGTGGGTCATAGAAGGTAGGAGCATAGTCTTCATCATTTTCTAATATGTCAACGGATCCAATCAGGATTGGAGCAAGTTCCAATATACGACAGAATTATACTAAATAATCATGATAAATAGTGAGAACTAAAACTAAGTAGCAAGTACTGTAAACCGTGAAAATAAAGGAAGCATGGATATCACAGGACACGAAAATGAAACTACTACAGGAGGATAAGGAACTATGTGTGTGTACATGTGTATTTAGAATACATAGTTGGCATGTAGGGGTTATAAGGCTAATAAGGCACGTCATAGACGGCTAGCAGTCAGGAATAATCGAGTATAAGACTGTTGGTACAGTCGTATACTCAACAGCTATCAGTCATGACATGAAGGAAAGGGTAAACCACATGCCTCCTAGTATTCTTCCTTCCGACACAAAAATCAAAGTACGTAATATGAAAATCTAGTTTCTATAACTAAGCGTTATTATGAAAAGGTGAGCTAGTAGAGTAGAGAACTAAATATCATATTATATAGGATAAAACTGAAGTGCAGGGTACTTGTCTCAAAATAATTTGAAGTCGATGTATCGGTCACAATCGTGCCGGTACGCAATAAAGCCCAAAAGCTAATGTCCAAATAAGATTCCAATTGCCAAAAATAATATTGTCATGGAGTTCAGGATCGTCCAAATAGTCCAAATTAATATAAAATAGTCCGTATTTGAAAATTCGGTAAGGATCAGATTTTTAGATATTTTGGAATCCGTACTTGGCCCACAAGGAGACAAAAAAATAATCAAATTAGTTCAAGTTGGAAAGTAAAAAATTTAGCTAAGAAAATAATTTGGTTTTAATACTAAGGTTGTCTGTTTAATTTAAATGTTTGGTTAACCATTACTCTAAGACCAATTTATTATAACGTCTAGACTCAAGTTCAATTATATATATAAAGACCACTTTATATTTAATATCTAATAATATTATTATTTAGTGTGGATAATCATTTACATAGTTTTCCTTTTTTTTTTAAGCATTCATGCTACTGCTCTTTCTTCCTACTCCTTAAGTCAATTGGTCAACAACCTTTTTCATGGTGAATGACTAAAGTTTTTTTTTTTTTTTATGTTGATTCCTTGTACTAACGTGAAATGGAAATCGTACATAAATATACCTACTTATCTTCTTTCTAATGTCCATTATTATAATAATTATATTCAAAGTATACTCATGCATAATTCTTCTCATTATAAAATCACTCATTTATTACTATTTACGTTATTCCTTGTTGGAAATAAAGAAGCTTTAGCTAGTTACCAAAATCCTACTGGACTCGTGAGTTCTTTATTAAGTATCTCCTAACAAGTTATTCTTTAGCTACTTTAGCTATGCTATTATGGGTTGAAGAAAATGCAGAGAAGCAAAGTGTGCTCACCTTGATCTTTCTGGAAGAAGGAGCACAAAAGCGTTGCGGTCGTCCGCGGACAAGAAGTGGGCCGACGGAGTCAAAGCTGTGTAACTGAGCCGCAGTGGGGTATTGCTTGTGAGGATCGATCGAGCAATGGGGACGGACGATGAAGGCTCGGGAGGATGTTCATGAAGGTAAGGAAGATGGTGATGGCGATGGTGATAGTAGCTAGTGGTGTTGGCTACTACTGAAGTTTTGTGTGGCAGTGTTGGCCGTAAGGAAAAATGAGAGGATAAAGACTTAGTGTGCTAGGGAAAGAAAGAGATGTTCTTTCTGGATTTAATTCAAGGCATTCATGACTAGGTTGAAATGGCCTTAAAATCCTTAAGCTCTCCTGCAATGACACATCTCTCTTCTTTGTGCCACCCAACCCAAATTAATGACACATATCCTATCTTAGGTGGCAATGATTTCATGCAATTTATATAATTTTAACTAAGGATTTATTTACAAAAGTTTAAAAAAAATGTAAATAAATTATTATGCTTTTATACAAATGTAAAATAATATTTATTGAATAATAAAACATAAATATAAATATATTTATATATTCACGTGGAAATAGGTTATAACATGTTTTGAGCGGATTAGAATTCACTTAGCTTCGTACAACGAAGATTCAGCACTTAAACAAATTTTATTGTTCATCTATGTTATTAATTCAAGAGATATTTTAGCAAATGTCCCCAAACCTCCACTAAAAAAAACTAGCAAATGTTCCTATTCTTTGTACGGATCAAGTAAAAATTTAAGATATGCCCCCACTCCTTTAACTGTATTTTTTCATTTTGTGGTCATTTGCTAGTTTTTTTTTTTTCTTTACTGGGGGCATATATGCTAGTTTTGTCATTTTTGGTAGGACCATTTGCTAAAATATTCCGATTTTTTTTCCATGAAAAATATTTTTATCACAAAATTTTCACCAATTGTAGTGTTTGATAGCTTATATTTTTCATGTAATTATTTTCAAAAAAAACTATATTTTTTCATATTTTTCTCCAAAATGGTAAAAAATAAAATTTACCTAACCCATAGGAAAATGTCATTTTCTATAGAAAAAATTATATTTTCAAAAAAAAAAAATTTCCTAGAAAAATAATTGCGTGAAATTAAATTTTTTTCCACATATTTTCCACCTTGCAATCAAATGCACAAGTGTAGAACCTGTGCCCCATAAGTTGATTTTTATTGTTTCCCACCGGGTCTCGGGAATCTGGCATTGTTCGTACTGAAGTTGGAAATCTCGTTTACGCTGATACGAAACACCATTGATTGGAATTTCAGAAAATTTTCTACAGGATACAGAAACTTACTGAAATTGGCTAGAGCTGTAGATGTTTGCAAAAATTAGACATGGAAGACCTTTCCGCCAAACAGTCTGGCCAATTTTTACCAGACAGTCTGGCTGAAATCGTGAGTATGGGATTCTCCCGGCTGTCGGGTAATGCTTTTCCTCGTGTCGGGCCTGTAGTTTGAATGTCGGAGTATTGGAATTTAATTGGTAGGTGTGTAGTGATGGTAGAAGTTATATAAGATGATATGAGAGGAACAACAAACAAGTAGAAGTAGAGGAAAAAATATAAAAGAAGACAGTGAACACGGGAAGAGAAAAAACAGAGAAGAGAAGAGGTGTTATTTCCTAACTATGTATCTTTTATTTTTAAATTTTTTTTTGAAGAAAATGTATTATCTTTATTTTTGAAAGAGGTTATATTATAGTTACGTATAATTAATTTTTAATCTATTGCTAATAGATGGATCGACAAAAAGATGGTTGTATTCCGAGAGGGCCTACCACATATCTGATTATCCAGCAACGTGAATCACATATTTCTAATTTGGTATTTTTTGGAAAGGTAAATTAAATTTTAATTGTGTTTGTTATTATAATGTATATATTTGTCATCTCTCTAGTAATAATAATAATAATAATTATATAGCTATACGATTATAGTGACAAAGTACGAATGCGAGAGCATGGTATATGGCGGTATGAGCAAAAATTTGGGTGTTGGAATTTGACTGACGAACAGGAGGCCTTGATGTGCATATTTGGATATCAGTACATTGACGAGATACATTTTCTACGTCATGATCGAGATTTGATTTTCAGTCTAGTTGAGCGTTGGTGGTCCGAACAGAATACATTTCAGCTACCAGTTGGAGAAAATGACTAATACCTTAGCGGATGTAGCAAATATTTTAGGATTACCTATTACAGGTGAACCTATAATATTTGAATAGTCATTTTATGGTGAAGATGCAATTAGGGAGTGCCTAGGTGTGGAGCCACCAAAACTAAAAGGTAAAAGCTTAGTCACGTTTAGTTGGCTCCGTCGCACTTTCATGCACCTAGATCGTATTTATGACGAAGAGATCTCTATTGATGAGAATCGGGTATGTATATCAGATAATGTTAATATTTATGTTATTTTTTATATAATATTACTTTAACACGTATCATTTTTTTTATTATATGTTTAGGCCATGTATTGCACAAGGGCCTATTTACTAGGCTTAATAAATGGAGTTCTCATTCACGACTCGTTAGATATAGTAAACTTGTGTTTTCAACCATTTTTGGAAATTTTCTTAGAACCTACACGTCACGCTTGGGGAGCATTAATGCTAGCATATCTATAGGACTCTATGTCAGATTTTGTGCGTGTGTTGCTAGGAAATAAAAGTATGCAAAATTTAAGTGGATGCATGATATTAATACAGGTATGAAAAAAATTAAATAGATACATGACATTAACATCTATCATTCTATATATAGTTATAATTTGTAGACTTATATTAAGTTAGTCTATTTTTTTCATAGATTTGGTCCTACGAACATTTTTCTATCGGTAGGCCAGTGACCTGTATTAATTCCAATGCTGGTATCTTTTTGGTAGCTTTACGATGGATTACAACTGCATCAGATCCGGCACATTGTGTTCACTCTATTGCCTCTGTATATCGGCTTTAATTTGATATGCTAAAGTATATAGAAGTAAAATATGTTCATTATTTATTATACATTCATTGTGTTTATAATACTCATTATTTTTTCGACATCAAATAGGTTACATGGCTATTTTACGTGCATGATTAGTATCAATATACTCCTGAGATACAAATAACAGCATATAATTTGAGTCTCCATCGGTTTTACATAATATACCACAGACACATCATGTTTCATCCCGCTGATCGTGTTTTGCGACAATTCGGGATGAAACAGATTATTCCAAATGAGCCACCATGTTTCAATCGTGGTAGAGCCAGTGCAACTGTAAGAGTCAGAAAATTGATTCCTGCTTGGAATTCTAGTTTCCAGACATGGTGTGGCGCATCTGCCTCAACCGATGATAGATGTAGAAGATGGTTAGTAATTTTAAAAATTATATCCTATTTAATTTAAATCATCATAATAAAGTTATATGCTCATATTTGTTTAATTTGTGCAGCATTTTGTGATAATGCATATAGATCTTGGTGGAAAGCTCCTTGTATAAGTAACAGATTAATTTTATATGAGGAGCCTCGATTCCAACAACGAGCTATAGATGATTCCAGCTTGCATGAGTTTTATGAACATATGATTGGGATGGTACGTATTATTTTAATTTTTATTGCTTTATTTTAATTTTTATCTATAGTACTTATATTTATAATTTGTCATGTCTTAATATTTTAGGCTCCAAGTATTCAATAGGCAATCCAAAATCCAAATTCTGACATGTGGAGAAGGAAACTTACTGAAATTTGGGATTATATGCAAGCAGATTTGGCTCTCCCGAACCCTCCATTACATATCCCACCATATTATCCTGCAGCCATTGTTAGACAACGGCATTCACGTCCACGTAGGAATAGGCACAATGTCACGCAACCTCAGGACGCTCCCGAGGGCCCACCTCAGCATGTTGACGAGGGGACTTCGCAATGGCCTAGTCATGGTACTTTCCAGTGTCCAGGCGAGAGGACTTCGCAATGGACTGACTGGTCATGGTACTTCTCAGTGGCCAGACAAGGGAACTTCGTAGTGGACTAGTCCGGGTACTTCTCAGTGGCCAGGCGAGGGGACTTCGCAATGGACTGGTCCGGGTACTTCTCGGTATGAAGGCATACTTGGCCCCAGACTTCTCGATTATACACAGATCTTGACGACGCCAGCAGCACCGTTGCCTACTCAACAGGATGACACCCAGGAAGAAGGTGGTGATGTGCGCCCCGAGAATACGGCGGAGAGAAGAGGCCGGCTCAATCTCATGGAACTTGAGCACAAGAATTATTTGCAGGATGACAGGGGACGTAGATGAGATTTATGTAACATTAAAACAGTTGATGAACGACCTTTATTTAGTAAAAAAAAAAGTTGGTTAATACAATGTCAAAAAAAAGTTCTTTCATATAGTACCAATGTCGATTTAATTTTATTACAACTATCAAACGTAATATTTTGATCAATTATAAGAACTTCGACTAAACCTCATTCGTAAGCTAATCCATTTAGTATGCCTCCGAACTAGCATAATATTGTTAAACTTTGAGCCATGGTGGTTGTCACACCCGATTCTAGATTTGGTATTTCTTGAATTTCAAGAATTTAATTTTTCTGATAATGTATTCATGCTGTATTTCTCATGTTGGTTTCTGTCATTTTAATTGTTGTTGTTGAGAGAGACTACCCGAGACCAATAGAATAACATTGGCATTGCCATTGACCCAGTTTAGGATCCGCATGTAAAATGGACACTTGGTTCGTTTTATTTTATTGAACCCATGACTAAACCATCTTCCTCTTCTCTTAGTATATATATGAATATTTTCTCTCTCCTCACTCATTCCCTCATTTTATTCTTCTTGCTTCCTTCTTCCTCCTCTTCCTCAAGCTTCCTCCAGCCAAACCCTAACCCTAGGGAGAAGTCGTTGTGACTTGGACTGTGAGAGGTAGAGGCTAGGAGCCACCCGAGGCAAGTACATCTTGCTCAATTATAAAACCTTAATTTTTAATTTTTTTTATATATGTTGTTTTAAAAATATATTTGATGAAAAATATTCTCATCGAGTTGCTAATCATATTTAGTTCTTGGAGTTTTGAATTTTGATGAGTATATTCGAGTAGATCTGAATTTGAAGTTTTGGGTTCCATGAGTTTTTCTTGGTTTTGATATATTAAAACTTAGTATTTTTGAAAACTAGTTGTTCTTTGTGATAAAGCATTTCATTTCGAGCATTTTGGCTTTTGATTCACTTAATTCGGAGTTAAAATAAAGTTTTTATGAAGAAAACTATTTTTTTGAGTTTTTGGAGTTTTCGTCATGGCCGAACTTGCTGTCTGGAGAAGAAGAAGTCTCCATCCGGCCAGCGAGATATACGGCCGATAGCGCTATGCGGCCTGAGCTTTCGTCGTATGACTGACCAGCATGCGTCCATCTTGTTGGATGCATGACGGCCATCACACAAGTGTTCTGGAGCTAATCCTTGAACTTCTTGTGTTTTTACTCGCTGAACGAATGAGAAATTCGCTAAGTCCAAAAGACCTCAATGCGGCAAAGACCCTCATGCGGCACCGACACTTATGCGGCCTGGAGAGTATGCGGCCTGTAACACCCCGTTCCGCTCAAGCAGACTGCCGTCTCAAACAGCAGTAGTGCAACTGTCCCGACCCGCTTTGCCTCGATCAAGAAGCAAAGGATATCCAGACTTGTCCCTACAGGAATCCGGCTTAGGCTTTCAGAGGCTCGCTTGACGTATCACTCTACCGAGGCAAATCATTGCTAAGGTGGGTGGCTACGGTGAACTTGTCTTTGCTTAGCCAGCACACATAAAATGTGGAATATTTATGCTAGTCGCTAGGTGAATCATCCCTGAATGCTAATAAATCCAACGCACCTAGCTAAGGGAATAATCCCAACTGTATTGCTTGCTAGAACATGAAAATAAAATACTGCTTATATTCAGACCCTTGCATGCTAAGTCCCTTAACGGTTTTATCCCTCGGCTTACCTTCGGGTCCGAGCAACGTGCCTGCTTATGTTCCTTAGAAACGTATGCTTGTCTGCTTGAATGTTGCATTGTTTTCATCCAAACCTCGGAAGACTACCAAGTAGTCATTCCGTGCCTGAATAAACCCGCAAGTATTCGGGACCGTTAGGTCACCAAGGCAGTTCCCGATTCAGGAGACTGCATCATGCCAAGTAAATGAATCATACTCCAGTGGCAAGACTCATTCAGGTATTCGGATCTCCCTGCAAGTCTCCCTCGTGTGCGGGCTTACAGCAGCCCAGGAGACTGTGCATATCAATAGCTAAATGAGTCATGCATTACTGCTTGTCGTGTGCTCGTGTGTAACTAAATAATCGTGTTCGATCATGGACAACTTGTGCACAAGGATATAAGTTCTGCGGACGGTGCTGGGGCACTGGCACCGATCCGATCCGGGCAGACTTCGTGTTTATAGTCAATCGTGTGCGGACTGGGTAACTTGCAACGCATCGTGTTTTATGAGCTCCTCGTGTTTTCTCGTTGCATGTTATTCATGTCCTTGACTAGTCCATTATGGCATCAGCCAGTGATCCTCGTGTGTATATGCTTGCAAGCCTCGTGTGTTTATCGTGTGAATATCGCTTGCAATACATCGTGTGTTTATCGTGTGTATTTAACCTGTTACATGCTTGCCTGTGAAATAAAAGATAACAAGTCATCCTCGCTTAGCGGCTATCCGCGTGCGAGTCATTGCATAGCATCAATGAATAACTTAACACCTGAACGATCATGTTATAAGAACCCTCGTGTTTGCATATGTTATTCCTCCTGAATGTTTATGCTTGTCCGTGCTTGAATTAACAATGTTTGCCTTGGATAGGGAAGGACAAATGGTAAGTTGGTAAGTCTCGCCGTGTTTCCTCAAACATCGCACGGCGCACTGCCCGACACGTTAGGCTATTCAATATTTGCATGAAACTGATCCTAATGTAACTAGAAAGACAACTTAATAGTTGTGCGCGGAACCTGTATTACGTGTTTGGATTTGTCGAGCGGGCGAGTAGCTTTCCCACCAGTGCATTCAATGTACTGATAATCCACCAGTTTGTATGCAGGGTGCGGGAGAACCTCGTTCGGTACGGATGCCTCCAACGTGCGTGCTTAGGCGTGAAGATCACTCTGAAGCAACGGTGCGTCCGGGACTGAAGCACATATACAAGACATAATGTTGGAGCGTCGCCTGACCATCGCCTGTATAATCATTCCACAATTGTAGCCACTTGGCACGCTTTTACTGTTTCAGAGAGAGAGGCTTGAGCGACTTGTAATCTCGGCTATACACCGCCTGTAACACTTGTTCATATCAATAAAAGAGCTTGCTTTACTTCAACTTGTGTTTCAATGCTTCCGCTATATTTGCCGACTCAGTGAACCTGTTACCGATTGCCTATGCGTTCATGACTCCGCTGCACTCTGACAATCTGTGCGACTCTGTGGCTTAGAACTCTAACCGCCAGCCAATGAACCATGGCCTTGCACGGGCGTGGATCACGCTCGTGCGGCATCACGCCCGAATGGGTCGAGCGATCGTTTCGCGGGAGCGCTGGCGAGGGTGATTCCCGCCTAGCGGGAACGGCCGATTAGCTTGCGGGAGATCGGGGCGTGACATGTTGGTATCAGAGCCTGGCTTCTACGCCTTTGGACTTTAATTCGATTTATCTGTTTAGAAAGCTCGTTCGTGGGTTATGTGCACGCTCTCTCTCAATGCCTCGATGGGATGTTCCAACAATAAGTCTAAATACTTTCAAAATGCGTTTTGAATGATATGATTGCTTGTCTGGTTGTATGCTGCGAGTGGCCTTTGTGCCAACCTGTGCGAACCCTTGAGAGTATCGCTAGTAGCTTGTCCGATTTTTACTAACTCTAAGTTTGGTTGAATGTATCTATTCGAGGGACGCCTTGAACTAGTGCACCATCCAAGACTTAGGAAAAGGTGAAACTCGAGTGCTAAGACTTCGCTATCACTAAGCTGGTTGACGTGTTCACGCTAGAAGTGCACTTCGAAAGTGCGCACGATCCAGTCTAAGCGATATGCTGATTTCGAAGCTTGTGCAAGTGAATATCCAAATGAACAAGTACAAACGACTTGTCTAGGATTGTCTCAACCCTAGATTACTGCTTGTCCTTAGTAAGTCTCGAGGACGAGACTTTTTCTAAGTTGGGTAGGATGTAACACCCCGTTCCGCTCAAGCGGACTGCCGTCTCAAACGGCAGTAGTGCAACTGTCCCGACCCGCTTTGCCTCGATCAAGAAGCAAAGGATATCCAGACTTGTCCCTACAGGAATCTGGCTTAGGCTTTCAGAGGCTCGCTTGACGTATCGCTCTACCGAGGCGAATCATCGCTAAGGTGGGTGGCTACGGTGAACTTGTCTTTGCTTAGCCAGCACACATAAAATGTGAAATATTTATGCTAGTCGCTAGGTGAATCACCCCTGCATGCTAATAAATCCAACGCACCTAGCTAAGGGAATAATCCCAACTGTATTGCTTGCTAGAACATGGAAATAAAATACTGCTTATATTCAGACCCTTGCATGCTAAGTCCCTTAACGGTTTTATCCCTCGACTTACCTTCGGGTCCGAGCAACGTGCCTGCTTATGTTCCTTAGAAACGCATGCTTGTCTGCTTGAATGTTGTATTGTTTTCATCCAAACCTCGGAAGACTACCAAGTAGTCATTCCGTGCCTGAATAAACCCGCAAGTATTCGGGACCGTTAGGTCACCAAGGCAGTTCCCGATTCAGGAGACTGCATCATGCCAAGTAAATGAATCATACTCCAGTGGCAAGACTCATTCAGGTATTCGGATCTCCCTGCAAGTCTCCCTCGTATGCGGGCTTACAGCAGCCCAGGAGACTGTGCATATCCAATAGCTAAATGAGTCATGCATTACTGTTTGTCGTGTGCTCGTGTGTAACTAAATAATCGTACAACTTGTGCACAAGGATATAAGTTCTGCGGACGGTGCTGGGGCACTGGCACCGATCCGATCCGGGCAGACTTCGTGTTTATAGTCAATCGTGTGTGGACTGGATAACTTGCAACGCATCGTGTTTTATGAGCTCCTCGTGTTTTCTCGTTGCATGTTATTCATGTCCTTGACTAGTCCATTATGGCATCAGCCAGTGATCCTCGTGTGTATATGCTTGCAAGCCTCGTGTGTTTATCGTGTGAATATCGCTTGCAATGCATCGTGTGTTTATCGTGTGTATTTAACCTGTTGCATGCTTGCTTGTGAAACAAAAGATAACAAGTCATCATCGCTTAGCGGCTATCCGCGTGCGAGTCATTGCATAGCATCAATGAATAACTTAACACCTGAACGATCATGTTATAAGAACCCTCGTGTTTGCATATGTTATGCCTCCTGAATGTTTATGCTTGCCCGTGCTTGAATTAACAATGTTTGCCTTGGACAGGGAAGGACAAATGGTAAGTTGGTAAGTCTCACCGTGTTTCCTCAAACATCGCACGGCGCACTGCCCGACACGTTAGGCTATTCAATGTTTGCATGAAACTGATCCTAAGGCAACTAGAAAGACAACTTAATAGTTGTGCACGGAACCTGTATTACGTGTTTGGATTTGTCGAATGGGCGAGTAGCTTCCCCACTAGTGCATTCAATGTACTGATAATCCACCAGTTTGTATGCAGGGTGCGGGAGAACCTCGTTCGGTACGGATGCCTCCAACGTGCGTGCTTAGGCGTGAAGATCACTCCGAAGCAACGGTGCGTCCGGGACTGAAGTACATATACAAGACATAATGTTGGAGCGTCGCCTGACCATCGCCTGTACAATCATTCCACAATTGTAGCCACTTGGCACGCTTTTACTGTTTCAGAGAGAGAGGCTTGAGCGACTTGTAATCTCGGCTATACGCCGCCTGTAACACTTGTCCATATCAATAAAAGAGTTTGCTTTACTTCAACTTGTGTTTCAATGCTTCCGCTATATTTGCCGACTCAGTGAACCTGTTACCGATCGCCTATGCGTTCATGACTCCGCTGCACTCGGACAATCTGTGCGACTCTGTAGCTTAGAACTCTAACCGCCAGCCAATGAACCATGGCCTTGCACGGGCGTGGATCACGCTCGTGCGGCATCACGCCCGGATGGGTCGAGCGATCGTTCCGCGGGAGCGCTGGCGAGGGTGATTCCCGCCTAGCGGGAACGGCCGATTAGCCTGCGGGAGATCGGGGCGTGACACGGCCACCATTTTCTTGGACGCATGAATCCGATCCGTGGCACATATTTCATTGATTTTGTCCTTTCACTCTGACACACTTTATTGCCTTGTCACATCGGTTACATCAATCACTTTATGTCACTTCACTGACTTCAATTATTGGCCGTCGCTTCAACACTTGTCCCAAGGAGTGGACTTTAACCCTGACCATGCAGCCAGTGGAGCATGCGGCTAGTGAGTCCATGCGGCCAGTGGGCACATGCGGCCAGGAATATTTGTGTGTATTTTGTGTTCCTTTTAATTATGTTCTATTAATAACTCATTTTAATGAGTATTGTTGTGTGCTTTCTTAAGACGATACATGTTTGCATTACTAGACAAGTTTTGCATGTAGTTCACAAGATAAGTTTATGTACAAGTTCACAATCCTCACGACACCGTAGAAATATTTGTGTATAAAAATTTATTGCATTTGGCATCAGACAATCAAGTGTGAGTATTGTCCAATATATCGCGTGTCGTGAATACGATAACTCGTGAAAAGCTCGTACTCGTGACTCGTCATTCTAGGGAGTTCTCAAGTGTCCATGACTCGAGAACTTGAAATAATTTAGTAATGATTAAACAAGATAAGATTTACCTAGATCATTGGGATAGAAGAATATTAATACGCTACGGGCTACCCCGATCTCTAAGGGCCCCATGCAGCATGGAACAACCCTGCTAGACAAGGGCTCCATGACTGACCAAGTTTACGCGTGCTGCGGCACTTACAAGACAAGTTTATATACAAGTTTATGTTTATAAAGCAAGTTTATGATCACAAGTTTAAGTTTATGCTTACAAGTTCAAATTTTTGTTTATGACAAGTAACAAGTATGTTGTTGTGATGTTATGTGCATTAAGTTACTCGATAAGCGTACCCTTGGCCATCCGGGTTGACTGTAGTGTCGATGGTAGCAATATTCTTAAAATATGCATTTAGTAATTAAGGCCTGTGACAACCCTAGCTAGTTAATTATAGCAAGCCGTAGAGCTGTTTGGCCGTGCAATGAATGTTGTTACTTTCATTTATAGCTCGCTCTTCTAGTTTTATTTCTTTCGGCGCGTGGTTAGAGTGCAAAGTTCTGCTCGGATGAAGGGCTGCAACCCCGATCCTTGTTTGGTTTAAGGGTTGTGGTCCCGGTCAAGAGTAGTTCCTATGTCCTCTTGCCGCTCGTCGCCTTACTTTTATTTTTTAGCACTTGTTATCAGTTCTATCATTATATTTTTGAGACGGGTATATTGGTACCGTACAAATCTTGACCTTCTTTTATTCTTATATGACTCTTTCTGCTAATGTTGTGATATGTGTTTGTCTATCACCTTGAGCTCCCTTATGGTACTTGTTGCTTGGGGTTCTGACCCCACTGGTTTTGATGGCCAGATTACCCCAAGGAGAACCAGGATCCACCGCACATCTAGCAAATGGCTCGCACTCCTAGGACTGCGGTCGAAGCTCGCGAGTGGGTTTCCTTCTTCCACCCCTCGTCTTGATTACTTTATTTTGTGGTGTTTAGCTAGGGACTGAGTTAGCTCCTTTTATTTTTGAGACTACGATCAACATGATTTATATATTAGACTATGGCTGGTATATTTGATCATGTATTATTATACTCTGCTAGTGCAGCATTTTGTATTCACTAGCTTCATGATCATATGTGACATGTAATTTGGGACGTCTCTTTACTTTCATGTATGATATACTCTTGTATTTGTGTTGATGGAATGAGATACTAGGATTTGTCGGTCTTAGGACTGATGTCATAGCATGTTAGAGTTCGTCATATGTCTTCTTGACAACATTAACACATTGCGGCTTACTTCGGTATTCTGCAAGGTGCGGTTGGCCATGTCAGTCCTCGTATTTAACCAGTATTCTGGGTGCGGGACGTGACAGTGGCAACCGAGCTTCTAAATGGAAGAGAGAGAGAGAGAGAGATCCTTCTTCTGATTATTTCTTCTGAGTGGAACTTGGTTTGAGAGAGAATGAAGCATGGTAAGAATTCTCAAACAATTTTTAGTCTAATTTATAGGAGAGAGAGAAAAGACGTTTGAAGAAGTAAACGTTAGAAAAATAATCGTTAATTTTACAAAACTAGTCGTTGGATAAAAAGAATATTCCTAATCTATCTATAAAACAACTAAAGAAACACGAATGAAAAAATTCCGAACCAACTAAAACCTACCCCCAACCAACTAAAACCTACTCCATCCCAACCCAAATATATGTGCACGATTTCCGCCTCCAATTTTCGCTAGCCTATCTGGTGGAAAGATTTTCGCTTGCTACCTAATAGGAAGTTTTATGTTGAAATTTTACCGGGAAGTTGCATTCTCTGGGTTCCAGTCTGCTGACAGGATCGTCCGAGATAGTTGGTTCCATCTCTCTTTTGGAAGATCCCTGCTTTCATAACCCTCGAAAATTGGCATTTAGGCCGAGTATGCTAATGCAGCATCTTGTCAAAAGCAGACGCAGCTACTAAGAGCATCCTCCCTTTGGCAGTCCCAAGTACTACTACAAAGAGTGCTCAGAAGCAATTTATACACACTTTTTGCTGCTGCTTTTTGTAAAAATAAGCAGACCTAGAAAAGCTGCAACAAAGCTTAGTGTTAATGTTTTATAATTATAGATGTCCAACTCGATGTCCAACTCTTTTTGATATTATGTATCATTATACCATTGGACAGACAGACTCACCATTGACAAAGCTAAGCTAAGTGGTATACAAATATTGCTCCGATGATTTATTTTGTTTTTGCTTTAATGATATTTGACTTCTCACTCCTGAAGAGAAATCTGAAACCCGAACAACTAGTACGTAGAAAATATTTCACTACTGAAGCAGAATTAGATACTTTGCAATGAAAGCAGCAAGGAACAACATTCAACTGACTGCCCCCCTTCGACAAAAGGGTTTTGCCCCAACTCACAGTTCGTGTCATTTGGATCACAATCAGAATCATGCATCAAAAAGATTATCTTATGAAGCCATTGTCATGAATCCAGCAGCAGCATACTTTGCCAACAAACAAGTTGCTTACAAAGTTCTGTTTTACAGCAGGTACATACTTGGGGATTGGTTGAAGGCCATATCCTCTTTATGTATAAAATAGAGTAGCCTACATTCATCGTCTTCGTCGGTTAAACCCCAGGAGCTTCCCTTAAAGCATTCCGATAAATATTTGCTACCACCGAACAAGGACTCCCAACAAACAGGAACAGTGTCTTCAAACTTATCCTGAGGAGGTAGAGACCTCAGCACTACAGATGGGGCAGACCTGCATCAAACAAATTCACAAATATATTAGTTCGAACTCTGGGCCTAAGCAAAAAAGTACTACTAAATCAATAAAGCAAGGATAATGAAGCCTTCATCCCAAACTTCTGGGGTCGATTATACAATGAAGGCTTTACAACTACCAGAGGTGCAACTCGGACAGGCTAAAGTTGAACCCGGTCGGATAAACCCATTAATGGGTTGGACTAAGGTTGAAGATAGTCGGACTCGGGTTAAAATATTTGAAGTCGACCAAAAATCAGATTGGCCTCGGGTTTACGTGTCAGGTTACCCAAAGAACCCGGAACCCGACACACGATTATTGACAAAGGATAGAATTGTGAAGTTTGGAATCCAAGTGGATCATCAACGCTGTGTTCTATGTGATAGTCACGTAGAATCGATAGGTCAGTTATTCCTTCAATGCCCTGTTGTAGCGGTTATATGGGATGAGCAAGATCGAAAAATCCGCGGGAGGTGCGGTGGTGCGACTTCTATTGGGGCGTCATTGGAAGGGTACGTGCTCTCAGAGATAGAGAGGATCCTTGTGGTTCAGAGAGGCCAGGATTCGATTGGTGGCCACATTTTGGCACGTAGGGAGGAAGCGAAACAGGAGGATCTTCGGGGGCCTTATTATTACCCTACCTATTGACTTGTGAAGTTTGGAATCCAAGTGGATCATCAACGTTGTGTTCTATATGATAGTCACGTAGAATCGATAGGTCATTTATTCCTTTAATGCCCTCTTGTAGCGGTTATATGGGATGAGCAAGATCAAAAAATTCCGCGGGGAGTGCGGTGGTGCGACTTCTATTGGGGCGTCATTGGAAGGGTACGTGCGACAGAGAGGATCCTTGTGGTTCAGAGAAGCCAGGATTCGATTGGTGGCCACATTTTGGCACGTATGGAGGAAGCGAAACAGGAGGATTTTCGAGGGCCTTATTATTACCCTACCTATTGGTCTATCACACAATATTGATTTTGATGTAACTAAAATGAGATAAGGCAGCCATGGGGTCGTGAGTGAAATGTATTGGTTTGTACCTTGTGCTTCATTTGAAATAAAATTACCATATATATATATATATATATATATTGTTTCCTACTTCTTAAAAAAAAAAAATTAAACCATAAATTTCTCCACCCACAGCCTTCAACTCATTATATCCTAAATTTCATTTCTGTTTGTATTTTGTAATAATCGAGACTTTATTGCTATTTGATTATGTGTTTAATATTAATTTTGTTTAAAATTATTTTAAATATCATATTAGCGTCCAATAAACCTGATGGACCCGACTCAACCCGACTGCGTTTCTTTTCTATTCCTCTTGGTTCACCGTTCAGTCTCGGGCTTCATATGTTGAACCCGATGTCCGATTGGGCTTCAGACCGAGCTATGCTTATGATTCATCGGAATGGACTCGGGTTGCGCTGAAGCCCGACCCATTGCACCTCTAACAACTACCAGTTTGTTAGTGATATATACAAGTCAATTTAGACTTCCATCTGGAATTTGCCTGAAAACAGATTGAGATGGAATCTCGGCCTGTAGGGGGTTACTGACTTTTAACAATTTTGAGGTGTTCCTAAGAACGCTCAACATACTAAGGTTATGACATCTAAAAGTTGTTTTAAGGAGATCCCAGAACATTTCTATTTTGGTGCAAAGGGAGAAGAGTTTATGACCTTGGCACCAACAGATGCGATGACGATATAATTTCTGCAGAGATTGAACATTCAAGAAATACTCCATGTAATTAGGGGCTGAAAGTACGACAAAGGCTCTCTCCAGCAGACACTTGAAACTGTAATATCAAACCTTCTATGAGTTAGGTTTTTCTTTCATCATCTAACTCTGTCCCTTCTGTATGGCCCCTTTTCCTCCCCATCTTCTCCCATTCCCATATCTCTTCGGTTATTAAGATACAAGTAGGGGTGAGTACTATTCGGTTTTGGACCGAAAACAGAATCGAACCAAACCGAATAAGAGATTCGGTTCGGATTAAAAAAAATTGGTTCGGTTTCGGTTTTGAAAATACTAAATTTTCTTATTCGGTTTCGGGTTTCGGTCCAAAATCGAAAAACGAATAAGAAATTTTAGTTTATATATATATATATATATATATATATAGGTATATTTAGTTACTACATATATATTAACAAAAAAAAGCGCAAATAAACCGAAAAATCGAATAAACCGAACCGATTTAATTCGGTTCGGTTATGGACCATTTCGGTTCGGTTTCGATTTTGCTTATTCGGTTTTCGGTCCAATTCAGGTTTCGGTTATTCGGTTCGGTTTATACCGAATGCTCACCCCTAGATACAAGAGTCAAGAGTCTTTCTCCCCTTTTTTTTCTAGCAACCTAATCACATGCCAACGAAATAAAACCAAGGAAAACACTATATCATGACCTATTACTTAGAATTTGTGCATGAAACTCAAAAACAATGGATCCCTAACTCTTCACAACGATAATCATATTCTAAGCTGTCACAATGTTCAAGAACATAAACAAAGTCCAAACATCAAATTGCCTTCTTAAATCTGGTCTCTTTTTCTTGGACAAACAATATAGAAAGAGCAATGAACAATGAAATTAATGACAAATCATTACTTCTACTTACCTTGTTTATTTGGAGCCATCTGTTTATGCATTCAGAGTGATAGGCATGCTTGCAAGAAAGAAGCACCAAAGGTTCACCTTCCTCATACTCCAACCGGCAAATTACACACCTGCATGTATTCACAGTTAAACGAAAATACCAGTTGCAACAGAGAGAAGATAAATGATGCACACTTACTGGTCACTGTTGCCGTCTTGGACCTTGTAATTAACTGATTGTAAAGAGGCAATTGTGTCAGCAGAAAGGCCTCTGCTCTCAGTCCCGACTACTTCACCCAATGCAACCAGTTCCTGAGATAATAGAACCACCTTTGTGAATTGACATAATAAAAGCTTAAACACTTGTCAGGAATACAAGCAAGGGAAGAACTCAGGTTACCTCATACGACAGTTCATCTGGATCCACCTCTTGCCACGCATCCTGTGATGGATAAAGTATGAGAAGGGGAGAAGTTGAATGAATCTCATTTAGAAAGAAACATCTTGAATACATAGCGGAACTAATGACAATAATCATTATAAATAAAATCTATTTTCATTGTCATATAAAACTTCGAAACACATACATTATCTCAACTCCATGAATACTGTAATGTAAGAGCACTTTTGTACATCTAGCACAATATAAAAATAGATGCCAACCAGAGAATTACTGGCAGGTGTATGATATTTCCTAGGAATTGCAATGAAGGCCCCTTAAGTTACATTCAACCACACTTTAGATGTAGCAATCAAAATGAGCCAGCTAAAAACCCTGTTGTTACAAGATAAGCACAAAAATTTGGTTACATCATGGGATGTAAAAAGTTACTCCATTACAGTATTCTAATGACAAACTGTAGAAAGTCCAGTTTTCTGATTTATGCTCGCTGGAAAAAAATCCAATACTAGAATTATTTTGGCTTTCCTCACCACTATTTTTGGAGGCATTCTCCCATCCTCTTGTATACACATATTTTGCCACAGAGCATCATAAAGATAATCTGTGAATTCAGGTAGTCAACTCACGTATATGTGGTCAAAACCAAGATTCAAAACTCGGCATAAGTATCAGTTTCAGATAAACTCGCAGAGTATCAATATCGGCGGCCTCTGCGGTTTCGCATCCAATTTTCGGTATACGGCATTTTGACACTTCACAAAAAATAATGTTAAAATCTATGAACTACAATGTTTAAATGCGTAACTATAAAATATTTCAACAAGTATTTTACCACAATTTATGAGCTACAATTTTGGAGGAATTCTCCCATCCTCTTGTATACACATTTTACCAGAGAGCATCATAAAGATAATCTGTGAATTCAGGTAGTCAACTCACGTATATGTGGTCAAACCAAGGATCAAAATTCAGCATAAGTATCAGTTTCAGATAAACTCGTAGAGTATCAATATCGGCGGCCTCTACAGTTTCACATCCAATTTTCGGTATATTGCGTTTTGACACTTCGCAAACAAAACAAAAATGTCAAAATCATATTAAAATTTATGAACTACAATGTTTCACATCCAATTTTTGGTATATTGCGTTTTGACACTTCGCAAACAAAACAAAAATGTTAAAATCATATTAAAATTTATGAACTACAATGTTTAAGAAAAAAACATAACTATAAAATATTTCAACAAGTATTTGTTGTTTTTTCAATATACATAATCGCATGACTTCTGTAAAATTATAATATGGTAATTTCATAATTTAATATGTAATTTATCCTATCCGTTTGAAAAATGTTTCTCTAAAGTTTGAAAATAAATCTATAAAACAAAATCAAATATTGCATTCCGGCTAAGTTTTGGTATTAGCTTTGGCCAATTACAGAACGTTTGGGATAGTTTATATGCGAAAGTATTACATTAAATATATGCAAACCATTACATTAGAGGGGTTTATAGAAAAAATTCAAAAATTTGGAATTCATTTATAACTTAAACAAGTTGATCAGGTATAAATTTTATACTTTTTGGTTGCCCCGTAAAGATTTCCAAAGATTGATTAATGAAGAGTGGTCATATGACGGAAAATATTGATCAATCCATCAGACGTCTAATAGATGCTTGGACCTAGAATTCTGGGGATATTTTTAAGAGGAAAAGACGATTGTTTGCTCAAATTGAAGGAGTTCAGAGTGAGCTTGTAAACCACAGATCTAGAGCCTAAAAGTATTGCATAAAATGTTGCGGCTAATTTCACATCAAGTTTCAAGCCATGAGTTTAAGAGGTAGCACAAATTGCCTCGACTTACAAAGATATTTATTTCTAAGTCAGGCTTCACAAATTAATTGTTAATAGTTGAATTATGATACAACAAAAAACATTAGGAATTCAAATCATCAGTAGTTGACACAGCCAAATAAGAAAACATTCAACGATTAGAAACTACTACTATGAACCATATCAATTGAAATAACTGAAAACCAACCAAGAATGCAGCGAAGGAAGAAAATCCTACTGGAGTAAAATTAAAATTCAATATAAATACCATTCTTCAATACAAACAATCGGAATCCAAATGCTAAGCACAAGAAGGAAGCGGTAGAACACAAGAAGATAACAATTGAACCAAACGGTTGACAAGAATGCAGAGCTTCTCTCCTAGAACTAGACATCAAAACTTTTTTCGTCTCGACCAAAAGAAAATTCCTCATGCTGACTGTACTTGTTCAGTTTATCCTTGAAAAGATGATGTACAATGAAAACATGTCATGAGGCTTGACATATATATAGCATCAGTAGTGGATGGTGGATAAGTGGTACAAAGGATGATACAAAATCTTACTTGTTCAGTTTATCCTTGAAAACATGATGTACAATGAAAACATGTCATGGGGCTTGACACATATATAGCATCAGTAGCGGATGGTGGGTAAGTGGTAGAAAGGATGATACCAAATCTAATTAGGGCACGACTAAGAGACCACTAAGATCATTAGTGGATGGTGTAAAAGTAGTACAATGAACTGTAGAACTCCAAAATTAGGGCACGACTATGAAATCAATAGCGTGCAATGCATGATGAACACAAGAACACGTAATGAAACCATGCCCCAAATCAATAAGATATCAGCTACGACCTATCTAAAGAAAATCATAAGCTAAGTGATATTTAATGATGATCACAAAACAAAGATATTCAATGATAATCGAAAGTAAATCATTATTGCCTAACAAACTAACCAACAAATAAGAATCTTGCTGATATACTGACATAGGTAAATTGGAGAGATTAGAATAGCATCAACTAAATATAACCAAAAACATTGTCAAAATACTTCTGAGGTCTTATTGAAAATGTTCGAAAACATCAGGGAAGTAATAAATATTTCCTGGTTTCTACCATGTGACATATGTCAACCAGGTCAAGAATCTATCCAATTATGAACAATGAATCATAGCAGCTATATGCCTAGATAACATGCATGGTGTAACTTCGTGGTAATTATGTTCAATAAGTTTAAATATCCAAGAACAATAAACTGATGTCAAATTCAGCGCTAAGTACTCAATTTGAGGCCTTAGAAAGGAAGGTACACCACACAATATCTAAGGACGCAAAAATCTTGTATGCTTCCTGTTTGCGCCGGGCTCAAAAAGTTAATATGATGATCGAGATCAAATTCTACACAGTAGAAGCCTTCCTGAGATATTTGGCTTTGAGATGGGAATGGTATCAAGAATTGCAGAAGGTTGGAATTAGGGTTTGGAATAATTTGGACCAGGGTAATCTGAAATTGAAGTAAGGTGGATAGAGTGATGCATAGGCTGCTGGCTCTGCTGTAAGCCTGTAACTGAAGTTGTTGCAGCCAATCACTGAAAGGACATTTGTCGCTGCCAACTGAGAAATAAAGCAAGAAGGGACCTGCAGCTTTCAGCTAGAGGAATATTAGGAGAAGAACGGGTATGAAGAAGAGGGGGTGATAAAGGACTCTAGGTTGTTGCCTCCAAAGAGAATGGACGCTACAGCATTCATTCCACAACGTGAGCATGGAACTACAACCAACCAAAAAAGGTCTGAGGGGAAAGTGTGATGCAGAAAGGAGGAAAGGAAAGAAGAGAAGAAGAGGGAAGGTTTCACACTCTCTAGGGATTCGCACCTGATTGCATCACACAATCACCACCGAGTGTATGACATCTCACACCAATTGAAACAATGATCCATTCAGCCACCCATTACCCAAAAGGCAAGGGGTTGTCTATTGCTACGTAATGGTCCTTCAACCTTGATTTCTTGCTAATCTCCCCATATGCCCTATGGTTAAGTGCATCAGACTCCTCATAATCAGTGATGGGTCTCTCTCTTTATTCTACCTTTTAAATGCCCCTCTATGCAACTCTATGGCCACCCATGTTTCTGTCTGGTATGTTAAGAAAATGTACAATATCCTGGTATTATGGGAATTGTCACCCACGGCCAGGCCTATCTCGTAGGAACCAAAATTCACCGCCTAAAGACTTTAGTGCTACCAACCTTATATTCATATCCTCACAATCACGCATGAGATGGTCCTCATCTTGCCAAAGTCATTTTACAGATCATTTTGTTGAAGAGTCATCTTAGCTTTTACATATCATTTTGTTGAAGAGTCATCTTAGCTTTGGCCATATAATCTGACCCAATATGCTGCATAAACTAGAAGTACGGATTTTATACCAAATATGAGGATTGATCTAGAAAGATAACTCTGCGACAAAGTCACTACATCATTCAAAGGAAAAGAAATGAGTTTGCATCCTTGGGAAATAAAGAAATCCCAGCAGAGAAAAACAGAAAATTGGAATCACACCAAGAAGGAATTCATCATCGTAATGGCACAGACAAAAAATTAATATCTCCGTATGTTGTTGTATCTTACGATACGCGATACGTACAGTATGGTACGATACAATGCCATTTCGTTACATATCAGCTAATCCGATAAGATACATACAGGTTGAAGGATGCATCGGTTTTTCATTCGGTTTTGAACTTTGGTCATGTAATGTACCTTAAGAATCTGGATCCTAGAACTAGATGCACTTAAGATTTGAAACAACTAAAAAAAGTTATGAGAAAATTATATTAATCATGTTCATGTATGGATTTAGTAGTATAGACCTAAACTCCTAAAATTATTGTATCGTACGATACTCGATACCCAATACGCAAGCAAATGGATACAAGTTACGCGAGTTGACAACCTCCATATCTCCATCGCATAGAAATATGGATAATTCGTTACCTTGAATGTATACAACAAAAACAACAAGACTTCATCAAAAGCTTGCATAGATAGTTAGATACCTTGCATATATAAGGCAAACTAAAGGAAAATCATATTCCTTAATAAATTCCACTAGCTATGAAAGAAATAAAATCATAAATAGTAATATGACATAACTATAATCCTAATTATACTTCTTTTCAAATAATGATTTCATAGGGGAAAAAATGACAAAAAGATTCCACTCAATCCTAGATTGTTCTCTGGACAAGGAGCACTTGGAGGGTGCTCCTTAGTTGCTTTGACTTAGATCACATGACTAACAAGGTAGGCCTACCTGCTTGCTAAGTGATCTTTCTAGGTTTTACGACCAAACCTTTCTTTCGCATAGCTACTTAGCTATGAATATGGCAAATGTGCATACACTTGACAACAAGTTGACACGTCACGAAAAGACTTTCTACGGATTTATAGCACTCTATGATGACACCATTTTGACCCAAAAAAGGTTGGATGATGATTAAACGCTCTCTAGTTCAAGTGTCCTTTATGTGAATTCCAAAAAAAAATACACCTGGCAAGAAAACTACATATCTTCTAACCAATTTATCTGCTTCCTTTTATCAGTGACGAAGTAGATAAGAGAAATAAAAGAAGAGCGAAGTATAGTAGTAGAAACAATGAACAATACAAGTTTCTAATGAAAAGGCTTTAAGTCCACCCTTGTTAAGGTAAAGTGTACTCTAGGTCGTTAAGTCCATCCTAAACCGTAGATCACAATAAAGTTAGTAAGGTCACTACCAATCCAAATTTATACAAAATAACAAACTCCCACGGCGATTTTAGGTGAACAATCATAAACTAACAAGCTAGAATTAATACGTGATGTTGCTTCCCTTCTAGCATAATAAATAGGTTTCTTCAAATCCATAGACAACAAGCAATGGGGCATTAACCATGGGGTTATACAAAACACAGATAAAAAAAAAATTGGGACAACACAGATAATAATTTGTAGCATCATTTTTTAATAATTAAGTTTTTAACATTATATACATTAGAAACAATTTTAAACTCATAGCATAATACTCTAGGTTAGGGATGTAGCACAAATTTGTGCCACATCTGCTAGGTGCTACTCTAAGGCAGGTGCCAAGCTGGTGAAAATACTTTCTTCGTGAAACCATATTAGTCAGGGAAAGACCAAATTTAGGTTTACATAGTAATATCAACCTATAGCTCAAACTTCAGTGTGGGCACTTGTTAAAGTCAACCAAAACTCGAGAGTTGTGATATGGTTAAGGGTTGAAATATTTTGTAATATTTCAATACGCCCCAGTAGGCTAAAGGCTGATTTCATGGGACGCGAGCTGGATTCAAGCAAAAGAAAAAAGAAAAAGAAAATTAAATCCACATAAAGTGAGGGCCAAAGGAGATTTAAATTTGATTGCTCTGATACCATATTAAGTCTCTAGCATTGTACCAAAACTCTAGAGTTGTGACGAGGGTTGAGGATTAAATAATTATATTATTTCAATAGAGCCAAACTAACATGTCAAGATGTAAAGTAGCCTCGGTCCTAAACTCGAAGTTCAAACTTAAGTTTCATTCCTAGTGAAAGACCTTATAAAGCCTTATGGCAAAATGGAAGAGGTTCAGGAAGAAAGGAGAAAAACAGAGGGATCCAAATCAGACCTAATTGGGGAATCCAGGGAATGACATGAAAGACTTTTCATACCTATCATTATAGAAGTTACCACCATATAAGGATATAGCCGTGATTGGTAGAGGGGAAGATCTTATGATTCTATGGAACAGTTCAAGAAAGAGTTGTTTTATTGTCAAGATTAAATATCGGCCTCAACTAGGACATTGAATTAAAACTGAGGTCCCAATCTAATAAAGTCTTCAAGTATCAACTGCTTTCTGCATTGGACATTTAGTTTTCGAAATCTCATACCACATAGTCATGCAAAATTGTGTTCCAGTATAGAGTTTGTGCATACAGGCTGAATTTCATCATGACAGAAGTCAGAGGTACAGCATGGACTTTATCATGATAGAGGTAATATAACTCTATATGTGCTAAAATCTAGACCTGGCTTTTGTAGTTAAACTGAACCCCAGGTAACTTATATAGACTTCAGCTTGAGGGTGGAGGTTTAAGAGGACTCATAAAGGATTATGCGAAGGTTTGTTTAGCCTTCTTTTGTCCATTTTTTCAATCCCAAATCGGGCCCGGAGGAGGGGGGGATTGTAACGAAGGAAAGTGAGAGATTTTATTTAAAAGTCGTAAAATAAAATATCATGACATTTTCCTCTATTTTTTTTACTTTTAACATGTTGCTCTGTCTTCTTGGCTTTCAACTTACTGTCGTACATATACGTCGTCGCTTCTCGCTTTCTCTTATTACTCCTCCTCCCCCTCAAAACCATATGTGCTAAAGGTATTTTGTTAACTATTATATTTTTTATTAATCTCCCTCCCACTCAAAACCTCCAATCCAAGCAAGAGCTATTAAACACACTCTACTTAACTCTCCCTCCAATCCAAGCAAGGTTATACGTATCGACTTCCCCCCCCCCCCCCCCCAACACACACACACTCTTAATTTCCCTTCGCTTAACTATGCTTTTTTTTCCTCAATCCAAGCAGGTCATTAAAGTGGAGTATCAAGTATATTATCTGCATGATATCAAATCAGCACCTTCTCTAGAATGTGTGCTGCGACAAAATTAGTATAACTAACCTTTCAGTGAGCAATCAACTTTTCATAACTACCTAAAATTTGAGACTAAATTTAAAAAGACATATTTTTTTTCCGTTATAGAAAATAATGAAATTTTCAAATCTAGCAAACAAATTAACAACCAACCTGAGAAGGCCTAGCACGCTCCCCCGGCTCTACCACTCCCCCTAACAAGCAACAACCACACCAAGATCCGATAAGATTCAAAAAAAAAAAAACACAAAAAGAAACAAGCTTCAAGAGTTCTAGGGTTTCCTCACAATCGTTCAATCCGGAGAGCGCCATCAGCCTCACGGCTACCTCCCGCTCCTCGGCATCCTGCAGCGCGCGGGCGAAGGCCTCATCGGTCTCGAAGTCCGCCGGATTGAGCTCTTCCTCCTCCTCATCGTCGTCGTTCGCATCGAAAGCGTCCTCCCCGTAATCGCTCCCCACCTCCTCCTCCTCCTCCTCCTCCTCCCCCCCTTCCCCCTCCGCCTCCTCCGGATGATCGTGGCCGTTGTCGAGCTCGTCCTCGTAGACGTAGCTCCCGGAGTCGGAGCTCCCGTAGCCGCTCCCGCCGTTCATTCTCAGCATCATGTACGCCGTCTCCTACGACCAAGATCAAGAAACCCTCATCAAATCCCTAACCCTAAAAACTCCTAGAAAACCCTAACCCTGGGTACCTGTTCCTGGAGGGCGCGGGCGAGGGCGAGATCGGCGTCGACCTGGCCGAGGCTCGTGAACGGCGTCCTCGACTGCGGGTTCGGGCGGGGATCCGAAACCTCGGATGCGGATTCGGGTTCGGGTTCCGAGGATCCGCTAGAGTTAGAGTTAGGATTTTCGTCGGCCGTCGGGTTCTCTTCGGCGCCGGCTTCTCTCTGGTTCTCCATTATTTTAGTCTGATGAAGAAGACGTGACAGAGAGAACAGCAGCAGCTATTTGATTTTTATTTATTTTTTCGTTCAGACCAACCGCTTTATTACTTCTGATCCAGTTATTATTATTAGGGTTTTTTAAATACACGTCCCTGAAATCTTTCCTTGTTTCAGAATAATCCCCCAAATCATGATATATGATATTTGGATTAGGTATTCCCTTGAATAGTACACATTATGAATTTAAAACTATCATTTTTAAGTAGAGTTATAGTGGATCTCTCTTTTGTAGCGAATCATATCCGGAGATTGAGGGGGCGGCTAATAGTGTATCCTATCCCAAAATGACACCGTACAGAGGGAGAGAGAGGGTCTTGGAAAAAATTCATTAAAAGTCCGTTTTGTTTAGTGAATAAGCTGAATTTAAGTTTCATTTTTGAGCTCGTTTAATAAACAAGTCAAGTTCGAACTTAAAAATACTCGACTCGTTTGAGCTCGCGAACTTGCTCATTTATGAACTTATGAGCTGACTCGAAGTTGGCTCGTTTGGGAGCTCGTTGCTGACAATCTATCAATTTGTTTTGTTATTTAAATTTAAATCTATTCTTTATTGAATCCTAATTTTATGTATGTTTGTATAACAATAGAGTTGTGTGCATTATATATTTATATGTCCATGATAATTGATATTAAGAAAAAAAATTAATTGAATTTTTTTAAATAAATTGTTAGTATTGCATGTACTTGAATTCAAGCCTAACAAGCATGAAATCGAGCTCGTTAAGCTTAAAATAAAACTTAACGAGCTTTAAATCAAGCTTAACAAGCTTGTTTATCAAGCTTGAATCGGACTTGTTTATCAAGCTTGATTTCAAGCTGAGCTCGAGCTCAAACTAAGCCAAACTCAAGCTTTAAAATAAAAAAATTATCAAGCTTAAGTTCGAACTCGATTAATTCTAGTCAAGCAAAGCTCAAGTTTATAAAAGCTTGGCTCGACTTGGCTCATTTGTAGACCTAGCTATAAGTTCAGTTTTTTAAATAGATAGACAAACATACCTTACACGATTTTAATAATTACGTTGACCACACATATGTTTTATGTTCATTACACGGGGTACTCCTATTTTGAAATTAATTACACGGATCACCTCTATGTTTTATATTTTTCTATAGAAAGTTATAAAACTAACTATTCCTATGTTTGTTTTTATTTTATTTTTCTAAAGAAGGGAAATAGCCCGTGTAATTAGTTTTAAAATATAAATACCATGTGTAATAAACATAAAATATAGCTAAAGCAATTGTAGTGAGATATTTTTGCAAAATTTTATTTTATTTAGATTTAAAATCTTAAACTTGCCAAAATTGGATGTTATTGTCTCGGGTGACTTTTGGTTACTCCGTTTGGATTAAGCACAATAAAGAATATACAGATATAACATACTTCCTAGTTGTATGGAGACAGAATTTCGACACAATATGTTTCGGACACGACAATACGAATTCGACACTTATTTAGTTATGGTCTGGTGTATTTTGAAGTCTTTAGCATACCTGATAAGTATGTTTGAAACAACACGGCTACGAAATAAAATTTGTAGTGTTCATATACTACTTTAGATTAACACGTTGTCATGAACTCAAATTGGATCCGAACTCAAGAGCACGAGTTTATTTGCTAATTGTTAGATGTAAACATTTGTGATCTCTAATTAGTTTGATGTAAGCATTTGTCATCTCTTATAGTTTGGGGACATTTTGGCTTATACATCATTTATAGTTGTTCGTAGACATATAAAGATTTGGAGTTTTGTAATTTTGGATCTAATTTTATTTTCAAAACGGACTAAATCCGTAAACAATAACTTTGTCCCAACGAGACTATAATTCCTCTCTCAACTCAAAACACTGGTCGATGAGACCCACTCCGGCCACTCCAAACTCTACTCTAATATAATATTACATAACTTAGTTTTTTTTTATTTAGTTTAGTTTTGAAATTTGATTTAAGAAAATTTACTTTAACGAAATAAATTTTAATAAATTAATTGTAAAAAAAAATTTAGGAAAAAAAGAAAAAAATGGTTTGGTTTTTTTTTAGAAAATTGTAAAAAAAAAAAATCTTTTTCAATGTTTGATAAGAAAAAAATTAATTAAAGAAAAAAAAAATTAGTAATTTTTTGTCCTCTAAACGTTGTTTCGTCAACGTTCCCAGAATCGAACCAAACTTGGGCTACATGACCAGCGTAACGCTGCGAATCCGATGGCGTAAGTATCGTTGCGAAACGACAAGCACACACGAAGTTATGACAAGTGTCGGAACATGTTGATACGGTGCTTTTCGACGGATACGCGTTGATTCCGGTGTGCACGCACATCTAAATCAAGTTCTGCGAAATCTCACACGTCCGCATTGACGATACGCGCCTTTCGATGTAACCCTCACGCGACGAAGTCACCTCGTTTGGCGGGACGCACCCCGTATCGAAATTTTTTGGAGTTTTGAAAACAGATTTTTCTTGATTTTGGAAGTTTATTTTACAGAAATTGGGGGCAAATAAAAATAAACTAAAAGATGAGTTTTAAACTTGGTTATGTTTTCTAAAAGTCTATTGTGAATTTGTAAAACATTAATCGAGTGGGTAGAAAACTGGACGTGGACAAGGGTAGTTGGACTGAAATATGACAGTTTTGAAAAATGGGTTTTCGTCCAACTTTCAATTCGATTCTCTCTTAAAATAATACGTTTAAAATTAAAATACTTGAAGGGGATTAAAGAGGGTAGGGTTGTGAACGTACCAGTGAAAAAAGATTAGAATTTAGTCGAGCGACGGAGGAGAAACGTCACAGCAAAGTCGGGGTCGGAGGATGTCACGCATGCAAAATCAAACTAAACCAAAATCCAAAATTCAAACCCAAATAAAAATTAAACAAAAATCCAAAACTAAACTAAAAAAAAAATCCAAAACTAAACTAAATAAAAAAAAATCAAAATCCAAAACAAAACTAAATAGAAAAAAAACTAAATAAAAATATCAAAACATAACTAATTAAAAAAAAAACTCATTAAACAAACCAAACCAAACCACCTTGCACAAATTCAGCCAACTTAGTTGATTTGGTTTGGTTGGGTTGGGGTGGTTTGGTTTGGTTTGGTTTGGTTGGTTTAGTTTGGTTTGGTTTGGTTTGGTTTGTTTAATAAGTTTTTTTTTAATTAATTATGTTTTGGTTTTTTTTATTTAGTTTTTTTCAATTTAGTTTTGTTTTGTATTTGGATTTTTTTATTTAGTTTTGTTTTGGATTTTGATTTTTTTTATTTAGTTTAGTTTTGGATTTTTGTTTGGTTTGATTTTGCGCGCGTGATATTCTCCGATCCCGATTTTGCGTTGACGTTTCTCCTCCGTCGCTCGACCAAATTCTAATATTTCTTCGCCGGTACGTTCACAACCCTACCCTCTTTAATCTCCTTCAAGTATTTTAATTTTAAACGGATTATTTTAAGAGAGAATCGAATAGAAAGTTGGACGAAAATCCATTTTTCAAAACTGTCATATTTCAGTCCAACTACCATTGTCCACGTCAAGTTTTCTACCAACTCGATTAATATTTTACAAATTCACTTGAATATACTTTTAGAAAACATAACCAAGTTTAAAACTCATATTTTAGTTTATTTTTATTTGCCGCTAATTTCTGTAAAATCAACTTCCAAAATCAAGAAAAATCTGTTTTAAATTTTTTAAAATTTTTCGATACGGGATGCGTCCCGCCAAACGAGGCGACTTCGTCACGTGAGAATTACACCGAAAGACGTGTATCGTCAACACGGACGTGTGAGATTTCGCGAAACTTGATTTGGATATGCGTGCATACCGGAATCAACGCGTATCCGTCGAAAAATACTGTATCGACATGTTTCGACACTTGTCATAACTTCGTCTGCGCTTGTCGTTTCGCAACGAAACTTGCGCCATCGGATTCGCAGTGTTACGCTGGTCCTGTGGCCCAAGTTTGGTTCAATTCTGAGAACGTTGACGAAACACCGTTTAGAGGACAAAAAAAATACTAGTCTTTTTCTTTATTTAGTTTCTTTTTCTTATCAAATATTGAAAAAAAATTTACAATTTTCTAAAAAAACCAAACTGTTTCTTTTTTTTATAATTTTTTTTTACAATTAATTTATTTAAATTTTATTTCCTTAAAGTAAATTTTCTTAAACCAAATTCCAAAACTAAACTAAATCAAAAAAATCCAATTCCAAAACTAAATTAAATAGAAAAAACTAAATAAAAAAAATCCAAAACATAACTAATTAAAAAATAATAAAAAACTAATAAAACAAACCAAAACCAACCAAACCAAACTATTCCAACCCAACCGCGGGCCCCACAGGGCCAATTTCTGCCAACAGTGTTAGCAGAAATTGGCCTTGTGGGGTCCACTTTTTTTTTTTTGCCTACATGTTCGGTGTGTTGTGTTTTTCGTCAATTGAGTTGACTGACTCTGTCATTATTTTTAATTTTAGTAAACTTATTTTGTTTATATTAATTTAATGTAATTTAATTTTGATACAATAAATTTTTCGGATTTTTTTATTTAAAGTAATATAAAATTAAATATTTATAAAAAAGGGGAAAAGTTTTGGGTTTTTGCGGAGGGGGGGACCACTCGCCAACTCAGTTGGCGAGGTGCTGAGTTGGCGAGCATCTCGCCAACTGAGTTGGCGGGGCGCTCTCCTCGAGGGGCCGCTCGCCAACTCAGTTGGCGGGCCATGCACCGTTGGCAAATTAGCCGTTGGCCAACGGCTATATTCACTTCCTATAAACCCCCCCCAACACTCCTCACACTACATTCTCCTCCTACCCCAAACACTCCTCACACACACCACATTCTTCTCCTATTTTCACAACTTCTTCCTCTTGATATTTACTGGCGATGGCTACCCACAATGACGGTCGTATTCCTGGCGGACCGACTACCGCGTTTATTATTAAGCAACGTGAAGACCACATTTCTAGTCAGATATTTACTGGCGAGGTAATTTTGAAATTACAAGTTGCCAACTTTATTAATGTATATATTTTTTATAATGCCTATGTTTACTTTATTAATGCATATATTTTATAGTTATACGACCATGATCATGCTTTACGAACCCGGATCCACGTACATTGGCGGGCCGAAAGAAATTATCGTACGTGGGAGCTAAATTCGGTTCAAAAAGCTTTGGTGGAATCCTTTGGATTCCACTATATAGATCGTGTTAGATATTTAATTCACAATCTTCATTTAGTTGTAAGCCCTGCGGAGCGTTTGTGGCCAGAACGCAACACTTTCCAACTCCCATTCGGCGAGATGACGATCACCCTTTTTGATGTGGCGAATATACTAGGGTTACCTATTAAAGGTAACGCTATATATTTTGATCCGCACTTAAAGGGATCTGATCTGATCCGGAGTTATCTCGGTGTTAGCCCTCCTTCTGGTCTAAAAGATGGCAATTATGTAAAAAAAATATGGCTCCGTGGCAACTTTATAGACCTACATCAAACTATTGATGGGATGGTTGATGTAGATGAAAATCGGGTATGTATTTTTATTAGTAAATTTGTTTATTACTTAATTTAGTGGTGCAATTCTATATAACACTTAATAAATCCAGATCATTCGTTGCACTAGAGCGTATCTGCTCTATTTATGTGGTGCAATTCTATTTTCCGATACATCGGAAAATATGGTAAATGTGCAGCTTTTACCATTCTTGGATGATCTGACCAAACCTACTGAGCATGCGTGGGGAGCTGCTACTCTTGCATTTTTGTACGCCAATCTGACAGAATTTGTCAGATCCAATCGCAAGAGTATTTGTGGATGTATTTCACTGATACAGGTATGAATGAAAGACCTTAAAAAGTTAGAGTAATTTTATACGCAAATTATGTTTGTACTAATGTCATATTTTTGTTTTATAGTTCTGGTCCTACGAGCACTTTTATATTGGTAGGCCTGTTACCAGCATTTTTGTTTGCTAAAATTTTGTTTACATTTTACAGACATAGGTAGCCTGGACTACAGACAATGGTGGGGATGCCCTCTTATGAGCAACCGAGTATACCACTATGAGGAGCCCAGGTTCAAGACTATATCCCTAGACGATTCTATTATGCGTGCTTTTATTGATGGAATGAATGATTTGGTATGACTTCATTATACTTTAACTTCATTATACTTTAAAAAATACATATACATAGATATGATAAATATATTAATTTACATGTTTCAAATTTTAGAGTGGGGTATACCGGCAACATTTACAACAACCTCATATGGAGGAACATGTGACTCGTCGTCTTATGGAGGAGCTTGTTACTCGTGTTGAGCATCTGGGTATTGGACCGGAACCGGAAATGCCTCCGGTACAATCCCGTCTTCCACCGGACTATCCGACCGGCTTAGTACGACAGAGACACTCTCGTCGTCGTCGGCGGGATACTGCTGGAGCGGGCCCGAGTGACCAGTATGCAGGAACGGGCCCGAGTTACCAGTATGCTGGAGCGGGCCCGAGTTACCAGTATGCTGGAGCGGACCCGACTTACGAGACTCCTGGAGCGGGACCGAGTTACGAGACTGCTGGAGATGAAAGCTACCAGATATTCACATAATTTTTTTCGACTCCATCAGCACTACTGCCTACCCAAACTCAACAAGACGAGGACGAGGATTAGTAGATAATTTTTAACATTGTATGATTGCAATTTTTGTATGATTTGTAATGGTTTTTTATTACAATATTTGGATATTGAACAATTATATTTTACTCTCTCGGTTGACTAGTACATCTTCTTCGGTTGTGTCCTATAGCACCACAATTACTGCAACGTAGATCTCTTTTCGATGATTTTCGGGGTTTGATGCGGTTCTTCTTTGGTCTTCCGGCTTTGCGTCTTACATCTGGCACCCCAATTTGTCCTCTAACCAAAGGACCTTGGATCTCGTAGGGAACTGAAATTGACTCCATTTTTGGCGCGTATACACTTCTCAAGGTATCCGTCGAAAATACTGCAGGATAAAAACTATCAATACTAATATTGCAATATCTATAAACAAAACATGCATGTATACATGGTATATAAGTATGGTACCATCTTAAACATGTACAAGATCTGTCAGTTATATGAACAATATAGGTTCTACTTGTTGCCCGGTCTATTATTTCAAACTTATAACTATCAATAGCTAATATTTCTAGGTGATTCTTCTCTTTGATAATAGAAGCCATATTTTTTAACATCTTCGGACAATAATCTGTGTCTATATTTTCAGCATTCTTTCTACGATTGTCATGAAGTGTAATAATCTTGGCTCTAATACCATCGAGAAGTATTGTTATTGGCTTATCTCGTAATTTCTTAATCCAGCTATTGAAACATTCACCAAGATTAGAAGTGTTAATATCTAATCTAGGACAAGTAGCATACGCTGTTATCCAATGTTCAAATCGACGACTTTCATCGTTTACACCAATAAGCCAATCGTACAACATTATGTTCTCGGCTTTAATTATATCAAACACACTCTCTGCATCCGTTTTATTATATGATCTAGCAAACGAGTCTAACAAGCGTTGAAATACTGGTTCTTTGGTAACTTTTTTCATGTTTTGTTTAAAATGTTGAATACAAAAAAATTGAGCAGATGCAAAAAAAATAGCACGAACAGCATTTATTAAACCCTTTTGCTTGTCAGATATAAATGAAATTATACTCCAATCATTAAAACAACTTTCAAAAGATATTTTAAGAGAATTTAAAAACCAAGACCAAGAATCACTATTCTCACCTTCAGCAACAGCATAAGCTATAGGATATAATTGATAGTTAGGATCGTGAGCACAAGCAATAAATAAGATACCTTGATATTTAGACGAAAGAAATGTAGCATCAGTACTAATAATTGGTAAACATCCACTTAAAAATCCATCAATACATGACTTAAAACAAATAAAAATTCGTTGGAAGCTATTATTTTCGGTAGTTTTAATAAAACATGTACTACCTGAATTTGTCTCCATAATTCTATAACAATACTCCTCAAGACTAGCGTATGCCTCATCATAACTACCATTAATTTCAGCTAATGCTGTCTCTCGGGCTCTCCATGCTTTGGAATAACTAACTTGTATACGGTGCTCCATATATATATCTTTAACAATTTGTGATGGACTGTATGACTGGTTATCTCTAATAATGTCAATTATCATGGTCTTAATCCATGAAGCGGTAGCTAGTCGATGACGTCCTGTACTAAGTCTTCCTAAACAAGAATGACGATTTTCTAATGTACTAACTTTAACTATATCGCCATTTCCAATAGATTTGAGATATACTCTCCAATTACAATTCGGTTGATCACAACTATAAATAATTCCACGAGCATTATTCATAAGACTAGCTGAACAACTAAAATTATATTTAATTGCTAAATTACTTATAAAGCTTCTAAAGTGAGAACGACTAGGAAATGATTGTCCCTTAAATAATTCATCAGTGATAGCTTTTACAACATCATCATCTACCGTATAATCTACATTTTTAACTAAATCATCACTATTTTCATCGTCGTTGTCACTATCATCATCATGGTTAGATTCATCTGATGATGAATGACCTTCTTGAATAAATGAAACTATTTGTTGAGAAGAACTAGCACCCGAACTAACATGCTGATATTCAGAAAAATATTCATTATTTCTACAATCTAAGGTTGCTGCTACTTTAATAACATATATTTTTATATATCGTGATTGTGAATTAATCTCAAGAATATAATTCCATGCATCTTCACTATCTATCAAAAAATAATTAGAACAGAAAATAGACTTCAAAATAAAATCATAATTAATAGAACAACGTTCAATAATATGATTACGTATATTTTCAAAACTAATATTCTGGTAAGTTGAAAAAATTATACTTTCTCCTCCTTCGTAATTTAACCCATTTACTTTACCGCCGTGCGAGCATACAATTTTTACGCTACGATCCATGACGGTTGAGAACTTTTGCTACAGAAAACAGGAGGAGGAAGCTGTAAAAATAGGAGGAAGCTGCGAAAATATGAGGAGGAGGAGGAGGTGAATGTGTTGTGTGAGGAGTGTTTGGGGGGGTGGGGGTGTTTATAGGGGTTGGAGGGAGCCGTTGCCCAACGGTTGGATAGCCAACGGTGCATGGCCCGCCAACTGAGTTGGCGAGCGGCTTCTCGAGGAGAGCGTCCGCCAACTCAGTTGGCGAGATGCTCGCCAACTCAGCATCTCGCCAACTAAGTTGGCGAGTGGTCCCCCCCTCCGCAAATTTTCCTAACTTTTTCTGTTTTTTATAAATATATAATATTATATTACTTTAAATGAAAAAATTCGTAAATTTTTTTTTCTTTTTATTACATAACGACCAGTCATTTTGGACTACTTCATGAATTTTCTAAGACTTGTTAGTGGGAAGTGACAGTGAAAGCTCGTGACTTGTAGGTAATGGCCGTTTGCAAAACAGAGGAAGATCCTTATGTATTGGAATTTCCATATAATATTCTTGCTAGTGTCCCACTTGCAATTTAAAAAAAGATAAAAAATATGTTACGTATACTTCTATACTTTTTAACTATTACATTAATAAGATTGTTTTCTAACATTTAGTAAATTGGAAGTACGGGTGGGCATTATTCGGTTTTGGACCAAAAATTGAACCGAATCAAATAAGAGATATTCGGTTCGATTCGAAAAATATTCGGTTCAGTTTCGATTTAAAAAAAAAAAAAATCTTATTCGATTTTAGATTTCGATCTAAAACCGAAAACCGAATAAAATTTATACAATTATGTAAATATTTTAATTCTATGCATATTTTGTGATTAAAAATGTGTATATTTTTATAACAACAATTATATGTATATGTTTTGAAGTCAAACTTTGAACACAATTTTGAAATACAACAAATGTGTATATAAAATTATAATTTTTAATATAATTTAATTACGATTATAACTTGGGTCCGTTCCATTAAACAATATCAATAGTCCAATCGAATAAACCGAATAACTTATTCGGTTCGATTCGATTTTAAATTTTTTTAAATTTTATTTTATTCGATTTTGACTATTTCGATTCGATTAAAACTAATTAAATCGAATGCTGACCTCTAATTGAAAGAACCTCCACATTATGATAGTATGATCACGATGTCATCCCCTACAAAAAATAGTTTCTTGGCATGGTAACATGCCTTCGTATATATTTTTTTCAAAAGAAACCATTAGTCAAAGGCGTCAAAAGACCAAATATCAAACAAAAAAACAAAAAAAATCAGTTTAAATAGTATTTGATATTAAATAAGAAGCAGTTTTCCCATCCAATTTGAAATTAAATAACAAATCAAATCATCTCCCCCAATTTGTTCCTTGATTTTGCTAGTTTCAACTCAAAACAAGTTCTATGGTTGTGGTCCTCCATACTTTTTTACTAACTACCGATCGATTAAAAAAATTGAGATAAATTATGGGATGATCCGAGACGGATTTTTACTAAAATAAAGTATTAAACATAGCATACAATACCCTCAATATTAAAGTACTGCTAAAGATACTACAGTGCAAATATAATACAAATGGACAGTATTAGAAGGACTTTTCTAGTCGAATTCGAATAATTCTTGTGGTTATTCTGAATGTATATCCGAAATTTAGTAGATCAGTCATGTAGATGTATTGTTTCGACAGAGATAGCATCAAAGGTCCGATGGGTTCCTCCCATCTCACATGTACAAACGTCCTAAAGTCATAATGGCACAATCAATCTGCATATTCTTTTCACATGAGTTTCTTAGTAATTTCCAAGAATCATAGATATGAACCGAACAATTAGTCCGACCACACCATATAAATGAGTCCAAAGCCGAGAAGCAAAGAGAATCAATAAAAATGTTGGAATTGATTCCTCGTGGCATGAACATAATGGGCACCTATTGCGAGCTATGTCGAAGTGCTTTCAAATTTAAGATACCAAGACTGTCTTCCTTTTTTAGCACTTGATAAAGGCACTACAAAAATGATTTGAAACTAGTTCAATATTAATGTTAGTCCACTTAGAAAGAATTTTTACTCAGACTAGTCCAAATTTTATTAGGAGACTGTCCACCTCTTCACCTCCCTTCTCTCCCACCCCCAACCCCCCTCCGGCCTCTCCTCCTCCCTCCTCTTGCAATTTTTCGCTTCTCCGCGTCGTCGACCTCGCCATCGACCGTGTTGTCGCTGTCGAGTCGCATCTCAAGCACCTTCTCGTCGGCTCCGTCACGAAGAAGAAGCAGCCGCAGCGTACGGGGGGCTGCGCGTGGCGGAGGCATGCGCTAACGGGGGACTGCAGCTACGCCTCGCGCCGACGACGACGGCGACGTCAGCGACAACAGTAGCAACAGCAACAGAGGAGGTGTGCGCCTACGCCGCGCCTCCGTCCCCACGTGCGTCTCCGCTTCCTCCCCCGCCTCCAGCCTCCTCCTCCCCCTCCCCCTCCCGCTCCTCTGCCTCGTCTCCCTCTTTCGACCTCCACGCAGTCCCGTCCTCGTGTCATCTCGCGTAGCCCTTCCCTCCGGACTGTCAACCTACCAATTGGAAGGACTGTCAAAATTTTGACAGTCCAAAAAAATTAAAATATTTTTTTAGTTGACAGTACTACCAATTGTTAGGACTGTCAAAATTTTAACAGTCCTTCCAATTGGTAGGACTGTCAAAATTTTGACCGTCCTACTAATTGGAAGGACTGTTAATGGTAAAAAAATTAATTGAAAGTGAACAATCCGGTAAGTAATTTTTAGAAATGATAAACTTCTAATTATTATTAGTAAAAATTTAGATTGATCTGAGTCATTTTTGTAGTTACTTTACAAAGCCGTTTTTTACTCTTGCAAATAGATTTCCATCAACCAGACTCTTTAAAGATGATGAGGTGGTGTCAGATCCATTCCACAAGAAAGATCTAAGTGAATCAATGCTAATCTGCTACTCATAGATGATAATAATAATAATAATAATGTCTTTCCAACCTACCAATCTCTTCTCTACTTTTGTGACAACAGTCGAGCAATCATTTTTCTGAAGTTTGTCCAGCTTGGGTCAACCCAAGTTACACGTGAACCCAAATTCTAGAGAAAAATGTTAGTAATATGTTCTACCGATCAGTAAGAGAGAGACTTTATTAAAAAAAAATCACCATTATATCTCGTTTGGTTCCAGAAAAAAAAAAAAATCTTTTATTTCTTTTGAAAAATTATATATTTTTTTATTTTTCTTTTGGATGTTTGAAAATTTTCAAAAAATTAAAAAAAAAAGTGATTACTTAAATGTGAAAAAATTAATTCTCGATTGGATGGAAGGAACCACTTTTTCTCGTAATTTTTTTTTCTATTGGAAATCAATTTCCTTCCCTCCCCAATTCAGGCCTTAGAGGATCTCCAACCCTATTGTGACTTTGGAAAACGGTTGTTGCCACATAGGAAAGACAATTTTATTTCAAAATCTTTTCCAATAAAATTGTTAAACATGACAAAAGTTATTGAAAATGTTGTAAAGTTGGTTCTCTAGTTCTAGAAAATGCACTTGATAATGTCTAGACCTCCATGGCTCTGTCACCAATTATAAATAAAAAAATATTTAAAAAAAAAGTAAGAGGAGAAAAAATTGTCGTAAAAATTGGAAGAAAATTAAAATCTCAGTACGTTTGCATTAGAAAAGACATTTCTACTTCGTTGTCTTTTGTGAATATAGTCTTACCACCTAAAAAAGACATTGTCTTGTGCCTCATACAACATAGGAATTACAACATAGGGCTATTTGATTTTACCTCCCTGTTAGATTGGATATATTGATATTACCCCATGTAAGATCAAAAGTTAAGAATACCCTCCTGAAAGTGTCGTTAAAAACTCATTAACGACACTTTCAAAAATTTTAACGACATTTTCAATAAGATATTCTCAACTTTTGATCTAACAGGAGATAATATCAATATACCTAATCTAACAAGAAGTAAAATCAAATAACCCTTACAACATATTACAAGACAATAGGGTTGGAGATGAGAGAGGGTTGTAATTAGGATAGGTTTGGTTTGTAAACCTAGCAGTGTTCTTTTAATTAACATTATTTGTAGTACGTTTGCCTGCATATTCTCTGTTTCTCTACGACGTCTTTTTGGTCCCATAGTTGTGCAGGTTACAAATTATAGTTTAAAGGTGAAATTGTAAATAAGAGTCCATCCATACCCAATTTTACTGACCAAGGTTATGCTAGGAAAAGTGTGATACCACATCTTTATTAACGAACAGTAATTTGTCCTAAGATTCAAAAAACCAAACACTCGATAACTTTGATACCATATCCAGTGCAATAAGGTTATCAGCATGTAAGTTTGACCGAAGTATATGCTACGCAACAAATTCTTAACTCAGAAACCATTAACAAGAGTTGTCCAAAGCTTTTCGACTAAATGAAAAGGAAAAAGAAGAAATAAAAAGTGATTTCAGCGCATATTATGGAACAAAATGTTACACAATTTTTCCTTCACACCACTCCTGATGGGAGACGTAGCACAAGTTGCCCACCGACAAAACTGCATGGAAGAAGTTTAAGCAAAATAAGCTTTGAAATGAGTATCAAGGGAAATTTTAAATAGAAACAATAAGATTCATGGCAGATTTATTTTGTTAGTCCCACCTCTTTACATAGTAATAACAAAAATCTGCAAGGATGAAAGTTTGAACAATCTCGGAGAGAAGAACCATAGATGGCCACAATCCATAGCCTAAAGCGGTCAACAAGCGCCCACGTGTATCCAAGACCTACAATGTAGAAATTTTGGTTCTCCGCGTAAGAAAATCAGATTTCACCTTCACAATAAGAATTTTACTTAAACCGAAATAAAAATGTGGAAATAATTACAAAATAAAACAGAAATACTTCTCAGAGAAATGCAAGAAACTAATTACAAATTGGGTATTTTGTTCATTAATAGAGAAGAAATTATCTCCTAGAACATTACTCTTGTCAGCTCATGAGAAGATGCAGAGTGCTAGAGAATGTCAAAACATTGACAATAGAGTACTATTTACAAAGGGGGTGCATGTGGTATGCAGTAGACATCGTATCCACCGAAACCAAATATTCTTGTCTGCAATGTGATACTCTTATTAGCCTCAGAATTTCCTTCACAAATGGTATACTCATTAATATTTATTAGTTCTTTTTGAGGTCTCCCGGGATTTCAGACAGGGAACTCCTTTAGATCTTCCAAGTATCATGAGTTCATATTCCTAATTTCTGATATCTGTTCCTTAGAAACAAATAACTTAAAAGTAGAAAAAATTCACTTTCGGGTTAGAATAAAGCAGCGATAAAAGTTTAGAGCTCAGGCATGAACCAGTATCCAGCAATTATTGAGTATGATGATTTAAGTGCTCAGCTAAGCAAACACACTCCTCGAATGAATTTAGTGAACAACCTTGTGTTTGAGATATACAATAAGAGCATCTCCAACCCTATTGTCATGTTATCTATTGTGATTCTTATGTGGCATGAGGCACAAGTCAATGTCTTTCTTAGGTGGTAAGATTATATTCACACAAGACAATGAGATATATAAGTGTTCTCCAATGCAAAAGTATTGAGAAGACAATAAAAAGTACTTTTTTCAACTTCCAAGACAACTTTTCCTCTCTTTTTTTATAAATATCTTTATTCATAATTGATGACGTGGAGGTAAAGCCATTGTGAAGTGCATTGTCTACAACAAGACAACCAACTTCACAGTGTCTTTGCCATGTCATGCCAAGTCACCTTCACAATTTATTTGACATTTGCATTGGAGAAGGAGTACTTAAATGAAAACTTGTCTTTCCTATGTGGGAGCAACTTTTTTCCAAACTCACAATAGGGCTGGAGATGCTCTAATGCTAAGCCCACTGGTTTCACCTCAGAAGTCCTAGGTGACACGCATTAATTGGTTGAGCATTTGTTGCATGCAATGGCTGCCTTGCCCTGTTTTCCAGTTGGTGTACACCACATTGGGCTTGTGAGGAGAAAATCGGTGGCCCAAATCAGTCGGTTTAGCACCTTATATAACAGAATGTGTAATTTGTCCAACATGATCTACTGTCGGTTTAGCACCTTATACAACCTTGTGTTTGAGATACACTAATGTTAAACCCACTGGTTTCACCTCAGAAGTCCTAGATGGCACGCATTAATTGGTTGAGCATTTGTTGCATGCACCGGCTGCCTTGCCCTCTTTTCCAGTTGGTGTACACCACCTTGGGCTTGTGAAGAGAAAATCGGTGGTCCAAATCAGTCAGTTTAGCACCTTATATAACAGAATGCATAATTTTGTCTAACATGATCTACACGGACACGGATTCGAGCCATTTCAGACATGGCGACACAGATTTGGCACATATTTTGGTGTGTCCTAGTGTATTTTGGAGTGTCTCTGACATCACCGGTAAGTGTTTCCAGCACGACATGGACATGGCATGAATTTTGGAGTTTGTGCTTCTTAGAACATGATTGAAAAAGAGAGAAAATAGAAGATACAGCATTTATTAAAGAGGATAGATAGCATGCTGGCCTATGTTGCAAAGATCAAATTCGATACGACATGTTTCATACATGGCGAGAAGGATTCGGCACCTATTTAGGCGTGTCCTAGTGTAATTCGGTGTGTACCAAGGCGTACAGATACGTGTCCCGACATGAAATGAGTCAAATGACACGGTGTGTGCCAGCATTTGTAAGTGTATGTGCTTCTTAGATGGTGGCATTTAGCTTAAAGTAGGGCAGTAATTGGTTAGGGTCAGTAGTTCGGGCCAACCGAATTTAGGTCAGACCCGTACCCAACCCATTAATGCATGACCTCTTTAGGTCGGACCGAACTGGACCTGCTTTAAAACGGGTCCTGACCCGCTCCACATAATCCGTTTAATGGATTCCATGTCTTATTTGCATAGCCCAACCTAAACTGTGGGGGTTAGTGAGCTTCAAGAACAGCGCCTTATAGATTCCATGCCTTCTTCATAAATGAGGTCAGTAGAAGCGTCTCTAAAATGGTCGGGAAGAAAAAATTAAGAGTAAGATAACTGTTGTAAACAATTGATCTCAACATATGTTTGCTTCAGCAGAAGCCTTTACCATAAAGAAGAATATTTCATAACATTTGGCATGTGGGTGGAGGGAGACCAGTGAGGTTGAAGGGAGACCTAAGATGTGGGTGGACCCAAGGTAGTCAAAAGGCGCAAGGCGCACTCGAGGCGCAAAGGGTCCAAATCGCCCGAGGCGCAAGGCGCACTTAAGACGCGCGTCCGAGCGACGCAAGCCGCAAAAATAATATATATATATATATATATATATATTCACATCAGATTTCTATATTGATAAACACGTGTGCTTCAAATCCGTAAAAAAACAGTACAACAGTTCAAAAAACAGTACAGCAGTTCAAAAAACAGTCTAAACATTATTTTTTTCACAAGATTTTTAAGGCGCGCTTAGGCGCGCCTTAGCTATTCCAAGGCGCTCGGAAAAGGCGCGCCTTAGGTGCGCCTTAAGAATTGTGCCCCACCTGGAGTGCCCTGAGGCGCTGCCCCTGCGCCTAGGAGCAAGGCGCGCCTTTGACTACACTGGGTGGACCGTGGAGGGAAACCAAATATGAGACTGACCAGTGGTGATGACAAGTGGGGATGGGTGGAGGGACGGTCGATGATGAGGCCAGATCTGGAGAGAGGAATAGGAAATTTATTCCAAGAGTGAAAACTGAAGAGACAACTGAAGTCAAGAGGAGGTTGTTTATAAGTGGGCTAGTAAGTTCGAAATGGCTTGGCCCGTTAAGGATAAACCAGGCCCATTAAATAAACGGGTCAAGCAATATCCAATGGGTTAGCCCCCTAGACCATAACCCCACCCACTTATTGAACTGATTATACGGATTGACCGTTATGCCAGAAGCCACTTAGTCCTGACCCAAAGCCGTGCAAGAAGGCATGTTGGAGTCTGACCCAAATTGCGACTGTCAGCCCAAAGTCAAAAGTATAATGGAGCTCGGTTAAGCCATACCATGGTATGAACAAACCTTTGAGCACAAATGAAGACTCACGCTTCAGTTATGATCAATAAAAGGTTTTACGTTTGGACCCAGGTACTGAGGTCCATGAACCTGGGCCCATCAGGACTTCATATTCGCTATTTAACAGTTGCCAGGTCTGGGTAGCACTTTCTCACAAATGTAAAACCTCCAACCAGTAATATCTATTTCAATTAGAACCCTGTTTATTGCATTGTCTTTCTAGATATACTTCAACTATTTCCAGTAAGCATAACCCGACATAGTTTTCGAACTGAAAATGAACCGACTTTTTAACCACTTTCGACCCAGTGCTGGCTCATGCGATTCAGATAAAAAATAACTAGCCAGGCTTGGTTTGAGGATATAATCCTGAACCATATCTTATCCGGCCCATGCCCTACCCACTAATAGGGATCCAATCTTGTGCAATTAGCAAGAAAGTTCTTTTTAACATGAACTAATCACCTCATCAATCAATGTATAATATAGGAAAAGGCTATATGGCTCTAGGCATAATAAACAATAGTTAATCCCACTTCCTAGAGTTTACGAACTATCCTAAGTGGAAGATTCACTTCATCTGTCATGAACTAAATCATAAAAGTTTGTCCACCGCTTTCTTCATGAATCACACCAAAAGATCTTTCACTAAACGGTTTCTGTACAAGTACATCGAACTTATTGAAAATTGGTCGAGGTCCCTCTTGACTTTTCAACACTGATAGACGCCTTGGATTATCTTCATAAGTACCTCCCAAGTCCCGTGACCCTCTTCAGTGACAAAAAAACGGTATGGGGATATGTTTACCATACTTTTTATGCACGACATACTATTTTTATGTACTGGATAGTGACTTTTTTTACCATACAATCAGTGGAACGTTACCATAATACATGGAATCCAAGGACTTTGAACAGAGTTGAAAAGTTGAACCGGTCCAAACACAGGCTACCAAGCATGAGGGCTTGAGAGCAATGCTTCCAAGGTGTGAGATCAATCTCAATCTCAATCTCACTCCACAGGAAGCTATTCCAATGGAAGAAGCACAAGATCCCCGACCAAGGTAGGGACTAGAACAAGTTTGGAAAGTTGGAGGGACCTGACAAAAAACCCTTGAACAAATTATTGCACAAGAAACTTCTAAACCCTACACAAGTGGTCTCATATGCTTATGCCCAAAGAACAATGATGTTATATAAAACATGGAAAGTTGACGGATGGAGATGGTTTCATAGAGTTGCATAATTTGTGTACCAAGGGCAATGTGGGCTAATAGGGACACCCATGTAAGTGAAACTTCAAGGAGAGACACGACAAGATCACAAGAGCGGCATCATTAAAATAGAGAGGGTGACTTCAAGTTCAAGGCACACGGTGAAACATTGGTCCCTTTAGTGAGGCATAAGCTCCAAAACATTTTATTTTAAAAAATTGTAAATATATGAAAAGTAGGGGAAAAAACAAAGAGCATATAACTAGTACAAGCTTCCAGCAGCTACAATACAAACCATACAGCCAAAGCAATAATATAGATGTTGAACAAATAATCCTAGAAACCGTAAAACCAAGGAGTTTTTCTTTTTCTTTTGTATTCCTAATCTCCATAAGTTCACTAGAGTTCTATTTTCATTTCGGATATTAACCTTGAAAAAAATAACCAAGTGTCCTCTTATAATTTTCTTATAATTTATAATTAGATCCCAAGTTTATGAGGCACAAAGACTTATCCAAAAAATGCTTCAAGAAACACATGATCAATCAATGAAAAATACATGCCAGAAGCCACCCGCCTCATGAATGCAGCTCAGTGCATTTTCTAACCAAAATGCCTTTTGAAACACTGACCACGATAATCCTGACTCCAGCAGAGAAAAGGCCATTCGACCTAATATAGCTAAACAACAATCAAGGCTCTTCTGGACAAGAAAAGAAAGGAAACATAGCTGTGAAATATTATATCATTACCCATTACAGTGAGATGCAAGTCTTAAAGTTCTAGGATTTGCATTTATTTTTCTATAAGTTAGAAGCATGGATGTTCATAGATTATATAGATTTCTGCATAAGCAAAAGGGAAATATAAGATTATTTCCTAGGTCTATCTATAGTTACCCTTGCATGTATCCAACATTCAAAATCACCCTTTTCCCATCAAAACTAGGTCAGCTATGAAGGATGACTTCAAGATGAGAAGCTATCCATAAGATTTACTGAACAGGTGTCAAAATCCAGAGCTCCAGGTATGAGAAGGAGAAGGATATGACATCATAACCCTTACAGCCTACAAGGCGTTGCACTTTACATAGATAGCATGCTACCTTAACAAACTTGAATTGAGGCTGTCAAAAGGATATGGCATCTGCTCACTTGTCAGAGAAGCTTCGATCGAATGGTATGGATTTCCATCTCGTCCCATGAGCCACCCTAGAGCTTGAATCACGATGCGTGTAGCGGCTGTTGCCCTTCATAGAAAATAATGGAAGTGAAGGATTCATGCACACAAACCCCAAAATTTTGGGATAGAGCCTTTCTTGTTGTTATTGTATATACAACAAATCCAATACAGCATGGTAAACATAGTGAAGTAGGTTAATTGCCTGAATAGATATTATAGGGTACGCACTAGTTCATGAATGAATAAATATCTAGTTTCATGTTCCTGTTATTAGAAAAACCACATAATGCATATATGAGCGATGAATTAAATAATCAAAGACTGAACGTTTAGAAGGCAAAAAATAGCATATTGTAAAACAACTAATGTACATAATCAAACCTGAAGGACCCAATGTGCACAGCTCAAAAATCTGGCAATCCCCAAAGCGAATACATAGTGAGCAGTGAATGGTTCAACAATCTGCAAATATAACAATTTATGGTTAGGGCAAAAGTAAATTCCTAAATTAGTATGATTTCGCTTACCTTTGTGTTCTGCATCAAACGTAGTTGGGGTAAAACTGAGACAGCTTCTAGATAAACACAAAAGGCCCAACTGATTCTGTTCACAATATTATGTGATGTTGAAGGATGAATTAGCAAAGCTAACAAAGCACAAGGAACCACCTACATATATAGCAGAATCCAGGTGAGTATCATGATCTGGTTATTAATGGCACAAGGAAAAACAAAAGAAGTTTTAGGACAACCATCATCACTTAAAGATTGAGTTAAGAGCCTTTAAAAGAAGTTTAACTCAAGTTCAGGAAGACAAAAGAGACATGATTATTATACAACATACTTCTTACCACAAATTCATTGAGCATCATCCAGTTTCTAGGACATGCTAAAATACAATAACACTTTTCAGGAAATAAAATCCAAACACCAGTCTTCTGGAAGCACTTCAGAGACTATAGAACAATTGACATGGCAATGAGTTTGCAGGACAAGATTCCATCTAGTTTATGAACTACATCAATAACATTCCATATATTTATATGAAACTGTGCAGATGATAAATGTAGCAAGATAACTATACGCTGGCTATTGCTATAACAGACCTTCTGACCTTGGAAAATCTTTTATTAGGATTATAATTGAAATGAAAAGTTTTCAGACTATTTATGACTAGTGCAAGAATTGTACAAGAGGTTACTGCAACCAGGTTGAGTTTCCAAATCCAACTCCATCTCTCCCGATAAAACCAAATCATGTCAACATCATGCAGAACCTCGTATGACTAGTTGAAGAATCATAGAAGAGGCAAGTACATTCTTGAGTTTTTAAACATCACATCATATCTTATAAAACCATATCATGTCAACATCAAACAGAACCTCATAACACCCATATATTGGATCTGTAACAAAAGTAATCAACAACCAAAGCCTTTATCCCAATTTGTTGGGGTCGGCTGTTTGAATCCTCTTCTTCCATTCGGCTCTGTTAAGGGTCATGTCTGATATAACGCTAACATAATCCCCTACCCTTGCTCATTTTTCATTGCACGAGGTTGGGAATGATGCAACACGTTGCAACGTGTATTCTGTAGAGACTCATTTCATAGCGATCCGACAATGTTTTACGCTGGTTATCGGCTTCCTAACACAGCCCTCCTCCTTTATCCAGGCTTGGGACTGACAATGACAATATTGAACATTAAACACATCATAGGCGGAGTTTGCATCTGTAACAAAGATAAAAGGAAAAATAATAATTGTATTCAATATTTACATAACAAGGCCAGCAAAAGCTTTTAAACCCGCTTATCTTGTAACAAGGTATAAATTAAGAGGAGAATATGTAAGAAAATAGGAAGCAACAGAATATATAAGGATCCTAAAAGAGCATGCTACAAACTAGATAATTAGGCATTCTGGATCTCTCTAGATAGTCAGAGCAAGATCCTGAGACGAATCCAGGGCCAGAAGTAAAATCTCGAGAATAGAGGTGCTCGAGGACTGGATTCTGGTCATCTCACAGTTGGGATATAAACCACTCATCTATGAGTTTAATTTCTCTCTTTCTTTACTCTTCTATATTGTTTGAGACAATTTAGCTTGAATATTAAATTGGTAGCTAATTGAACATCAACCCTATTCAACCCCTTGTAGAGTTTGTTTAGTTTAGGTTAGTTTAGTTTTTTTTTCTCTTGTTCATTGCAGCCCAGAGACCATGCAATATGCATCAGACACTCGTTAAAATCCATGTGCTGATATCTGTTAATCAAGGATGGAGAGAAACAGCAAATGGTCAAATGTCAGTACCAGATAAAAGTACGATACGGTAAAGGCCTCCGACATGGTTGGATTTCATATAGGATATGGAGTGCATCATATCTGGTACTGAGAAACAATGAAGATGTAGATGGAATAAATTTTGATCCATCATGAGCCATAGCAAACTCTCCCTTGTGCCACAGGCAACTCCCCTTCGACACTAGTTAATGTAGTGGGAGAGAGGGGGAGGAAAAGATGGAAGACAAGAGAAGCAGCAGCTTGTGACTAACTCTAACCCTGTTCGCCATTTTATTATTGATTCAAAGTAGTGAGTCAGATATTAATCAGACTCAACCCACTTCTTTTAAGTTGGAATTAAGAGACGTTAATTTTAGGATTAATCCACAACCAACTGGCTCCCCATCTCTTCTTCCACACTCTTCTACAACATCCAGCGGTAGTATAACAGTGATGAACAAGTCTCTAGCTAAGGCAACCGGTGAGAACTGACAAAAACACTTGTTCATACCATATTATTACGTTATAGTAAAACATACAAAATATATATATATATATATATATATATATATATATATATATGGGGTTGACCCAGTGAAAGAAAGTGTGAAAACCTAGCTGGCCTGAAATTTTAAGCGATGGGTAGATTAGTTGGACGACCCGAACTGCTCATCATGATCATCTATACATCATATACATTTGGATAGAAAATATTGTACCTATGCACAAGGTACAAAAAAATGAACGATGTTTAAAAACCCTTGCATTTCTTGATCACTTGATGCATACACAAAAGAGATCAAAAATATCATGACATTTTATGCATACATAGCCATAGGTATAACTATATATCAATCATGATGTAAGGGTCGGATAATCCATGTGTAGAGTGGACGCACCCTTTTGTTTGTTTCTCTCCATAAATTACCTGTCAAAATTGCCAGTAGCTTCCATGATCTTCCAATCGTGGAACCAGTGTAGTCAAAGGCGCGCCTTGCTCCTAGGCGCATGGGTAGCGCCTCAGGACACTCCAGGCGAGGCGCAATTCTTAAGGCGCACCTAAGGCGCGCCTAGGTGCGCCTTTTCTGAGCGCCTTAGAATAGCCAAGGCGCGCCTTGAAAATCTTGTCAAAAAAATAACATGTTTAGACTATTTTTTTAACTGTTGTACTGTTTTTAGGCTATTTTTTGAACTGATGTACTTTTTTTTTACTGTTTTCTCTCTCACTCACTCAATTCAAAGTGATTGCAACCTAGACATGGGGGAATTTGAAGCACACATGTTTTTCAATGTAGAAATCCGATGTGAATATATATATATATATATATATATATATATATATATATATATATATATAATTTTTGCGCCTCGCGTCGCTCGGGCGCGCGCCTTAAGTGTGCCTTGCGCCTCGGGCGATTTGGACCCTTTGCGCCTCGAGTGCGCCTTGCGCCTTTGACTACCTTGCGTGGAACCAAATTGGTTTTTGAAGATGATTTCTTTGTCTAAATCCTTAGTCAACTACTCACCTAAACTTTTTCAGGTGTCTCAAAAGTTTAACTTGATAGTTTGCATTTCAGTCTTTCGTCCACAAAGTAGGGAAATATACTAATTAGATACAAACAAGAAGTTATACAATTGTATTCGTGTTTGTCTCAAGGTGGATATGGAAACATATCCTGAAATTGTTCAAATGATATACTCAATATCCCTTTTGGTTAAATCGAATAAAAATTCTGCTCATACGTAAAAAAGGATTGAGCATTACAGTATGCAACTCAAAATTTAGAGAGTGAAATGTGTTCATCACTTCAGCCTATACAATCCATCGCATCTTGAACATATAGGAAAAATCACTCCAGCCTATGATATCGCCTGTTAGGTCATCACTCACCAATATCATCAATCCTTTTATCTTACAAGTCTTTAATACCAAATGGACTTACAAGCTCCAATAAGTATGGAAGTATTAGATCATTAATGTCTTTATATATCGAAATAATCGAGATAGTCCTCACTAATTGCCAATTCTGCATGGCACGGATTCTAGACTTGTTATTGCTAGCAGTATTTGCATTAAATTTGTGGATATTGGATCCAGATTTGCCTATAATTATGAAACTGGATTCTGATTGGATTATTTGCATTTTATTTAAGTCCTAATTAAATAGTTAAAAAAGTGCATACTTTCAGTTTTGCTACATACATTGTTATATAACCTCAGTGCCTCATTTTCTCACCAACACTACCAAATTTTTATAGGAATGTCATGGGATCCTACAGGTTTATAGTTTTACGTTCTTTGAGGATTTTAACCCTAACTTTAGATGGTAAATGCACTTAAACCATATCCACAACCATGATTTGAGAGAAGGAAGCTACTTGGTTTTGGTGAAACTCGAGAAGCGGCCTTTGCGTGGTCGGTTAATGATGTAATATCTCAAATACAGTTCAGAATTTTGAGAAGCAACAAAACTTACTAGAGTTCCCAGGTTAAGGTATTGGGTGACCCTCAATATAACCAAAACTGTATAGCTAGTTATGAGGTTAAATTTACATCCAAGTCATGATCAATGGGTCTCTATTGACCCATTATAACCGAACCAAATATTGAACCAAAATAAGAGAAAATAATGAACATAAATAAATCCAAGAGAACATCTCTTAATCTGGTATCCAAGAGTTTTTTCTTTCTTTTCTTTTCTTTTTTTTTCTGGGAGATCATATTCATTAAGTACTTTCCGTTAGAATTTTGTTTTACACGTTAACACGAGAGTTGAAAGAATACATTGCATATTGCATGGAAACGGATGGCCATTTTCTGGAGAATGCCAAAATGTATGGGTTATCTCACTAGCCATTTCCAGCAATTATTGCTTACTCAAATGTCTTATAGATTAGAGTATCTTACTTTGGAGATATTTTAAGAATTTATTTCCTATACTTGGAAGGATGCTCCAATCTACCTACATAAAGTAAACCTCATAGATAAATGAAAAATTCAGAATTGATTTTGAGAGTAAACTACTTTGCCTTTGAGAAAAAAATATGTATACTTCTTAATAGCTCTATTCTCTTCAGGTGGATTCCTTTGAGTGTGGATTTTTCTCATAACCCTTTGGGGGATTCCTTCGGGTGCAATGTGTCTTTTGTTGTCTGCTTGCTATTCCTCCTCCATCCATTTCACTACATTTTTTATACTTTAATTTGAAAAATGTGAATGAGCAAGATGCCATTTAATGCACCTCCTGTAAATTGGTATTATGTCACAGTGCAACCCAAAACCTAATCTAAACTCATCTGAGCTAATTTGAGTAAAGTTCCCATAGGGTCTACCATGTGATAGGGTTAGCTTGGAACCAAAGAAACCATACCCGAGTTTGAGCAATTGTATGATATATCTGTTAAGCTTTCAAGAACAGCAATTTAAACTCACTTGTTCATTTCCAACGGGTGCATATTTACGTGACAAACAGAAGTCATGTACACATGTTACCAGATGATTAACCCAAATGTAAAACACCGATTTTACCCTTAGTTCCTAAACCAAAGCATAAGGGGGTTAGAATGCAATTAACCCTCATCATCCTCACAAAACAATCCCTACTTATCATCTCTCAAAACTTAAACTCAGTATCTTACATAACATATTTAGCAAAAGCACAAATTGATCTCCATGGAGCTTTTTTTTTAATATAGTTTTCTATTACGTTATTAGTTCCTTAAATCTTAACTTGAGAATTATGTTTTCAATTAAACGTAAGTTTTTATAGGATTTTTGAACAACTGAAAACACCATAAGTTTGTACAGATTAGGTTTATAAGATAACTAGATATCCCGAGAAACCGGAGGCAACCCTGGATAATTTTCAAAATAGAATGAGTTCTTTTGAATTATCGTACATGGGGAAGATAAGATTAAAGGCAAATAACAAGTGTTTCAACTGTAAAACAATCATTTTCTGTCAATATAAAGTTAGGGTTACAGGGGAAAGTGGACTAAGTAGGCAAATCAATAGTGGAAGAGCTAAATGTAGTTTAACAAGTTCTTAATAGTAGCTATAGCTGCTAACTTGCATTAGGTTGTTGTTTCTACAATTAAATCTCCTGCACATTTCTGATTAAACAATTTGTCTAAGAACCCCAACCTTCTACAAATATCTTTGGTTTCACTTCATTAAAATCTTATATCATACAAATTCGTTTACACTGTCGTCTTAGGTTAACTCCCTTTATATGCTTTAAATTTAGCCTAACTAACTGTCTTCTAGTTAGCCTCGCCAATAATGTCTTTCAGATACTTTTAACTTATAATGCTTATATGACGATTGGTTTCCTCAAATTACCATTAAACTGCATTAGGAAAGGGGTTAACAAAACCTCTTAATCCATAGAGGTGAAGGTTTAACTCTCTTAATCAGGATATGTTAGTGCTTGTACAATTATAGGTGTTTGGCAATGGATCAATGAATCCTCTAAACACTTTTTGGTGTAATACAATTTTCTAACTATAATGCCATTAATTCTTTTGTTGGGTTTTCTGCCAAGGAATGAACAAACCGAGGGGAGAGAAGGATTTGTTTGTGGTTAAGTTACCATTTAACCCTCAAGGAAGGATTTTGAGAATTATGGGACATAACACACATAACAGGGAGCATCATACATGTGTAATTATCATTAATCAGACATTAATAATCATTAGAGAAATGAAACTTAGAGCTATAATGGCAGGTGTGTAACTCAAAAACTGCATATTGGCATGGCTGAACAAGATAACAGAATTCTCACCACAAAATATATTGCAAAGTTGTCTTTGTCCTCCATGTAACTAGACTTTAGTTTAAACCGAATCATATAAATAACCCACAGGGTACTTGCAAGTGTAGCAGAATCCAGCAGCGTGTGTATGTCGTATTCCATAACAAAACTACAGTACAGTCTAACAGCTAAAAATAAAGCTGTTAGATCCTGAGACTTGAGCGAGAGTCCTGCATTATTTATAATCACACAGGAAAATACAAAAATAACATGAGCAGTTGCATCTAGAACACAGAAATTTCGATAAGCAACAATTTCAACCAATTAATTAAACACATAAAATAATCAGAACCCAAAAACAAGAAGCTGCTCATATGCAATAAATATTTAATAAAATGATTTACTGGAATATAAATTATGTCCCTAGACTACCACAGATGGCAATAAGATTCTTTAGCAATATAGTATTACCATCATTAGACAAGTGGTGAGGTTGATCTGACATGAAAGATATACAGATACTAACCATGTCAATATGCATACGATTTTAACCATATTTTACAACCATCTCCCATGAAAAATAGGTATTTACTCTTCTTTACCACAAAATACAAAGAAAAAAAAATTACAAGTTTCCATCATAAGAATAGTATGAAAAGAAACTACAGGTTAACAAGTTTTCTTCAGAGATTAGCTGCAAAGATCTATTTTGTTCGTCTTATCCCTAGCTAATTTCATAGGAAGAACGAAAATTACACAAAATGAATTCGCGACTGCTTGGGAACAAAATATTTAGTGATCTACCAAACAAAAACTAAACCTTTTGAAAGCTGTAATTCAGCTGCATAGTCATATTCAACTTCATTCCAAAAAACGGTTCAACTTCAAGTAGTCCCCAATACATGTAGGTTACTTTATTGTTCTTCATGATTATTGCCACTTCACTTTCAAATGAGAAACTAACTCCAGCTGGTTTATCCTATGTTGCTTATGTATTAGTAAAAAAAATAAAAAGGCAAATTGCACAGAAAGTGTTTCCAACTTTAAGCCAAGGTTCAAAACTGATATTTGTATCCGACTCTCGCAACCCGGGCGACTAGAGGCAATTTTGCAACATTGACCTCGAGATATCTAATTGATGATTCCACAGGCCAATGTTAAAAGGTTTACTCATCTATAGACCAATTGCATTTATCCCAAAGGCATAACCCTCTCAGCTCACCAGCTACATAAAGATGTAAGACTTCATGTGGAGAATGGGTCATAAAAACTTTTTCAAATCTTTTATGGAGTTGTCTTATGATCCACAGTCCATAAACGACCCACTCTGATAGGAGAAGGCTTTGGATGATGATGAGTTGCATTTATCCCAAAGATAGCTCAATTGCCCCCCATCCCCTAACACACACACACACACTTGTCAATATTGGACCCACCCACATTAGTTTATCACATCCTATGGACCCACAAGTTCACTTTCTTCATTAGGCATATCTCATGGCTTTCTCACCACTGCAAGACTCACCCCTTAGCTTCTACAAGCTTCCACAAGCTTCCACCAACTTATCTTTATTTTCTTCAGTAAAAGTAACCCGTTTCAAGAGAAACTATCGGTGTATTGACTAAAAGTATCTACTTATTCTCACCCCTTAGCTTCTACAAGCTTCCACAAGCTTCCACCAACTTGTCTTTATTTTCTTCAGTAAAAGTAACCCGTTTCAAGAGAAACTATCGGTGTATTGACTAAAAGTATCTACTTATTCTCACATGCAACCTAAGAAAAACAATTGTTACCTCATACAAAGGTGAGTCATTCTTAAACTTGTACAACATAAGTAGATACAACAACAACAATAACAAAGCCTTTATACCAAATTTCAGAGGTCGGTTGTTTGATCCTCATCTTCCATTCGGCATTGTCAAGGGCCGTGTCATCCTTTGTAACGCTAACAAGATCGATATCCACAACATAAGTAGATATTTTAATTTTTACCTCGTACAAAGGTGGGTCATTCTTAAATGACATAAGCAACCATATGAATCACCCTGCTAGTCTTAAGGACCTTTTAAATACCAATGCATCTTTTGTTGTCCACCCTTCATCTCATATTATACAATTCCAAATATATATATACATATCAATCTCCCTCATCCTATACTCACCGGACACTTAATTCATGCTAACTTGACAACTCAAGAACTAATGCTACCAATTATACATCTCGTCTGTCCTCATATTTTCACATTCAAATATAAATTCTCTCCCTCTCCAAGTAATGTCATGACATCTTGGTTGATGAGAAGAAATCAGTTCATGCTATGACTAGAAGTAGCCTTTCAAGGCAAATTTTCATGCTAGAATATGACATTAGTAAAAAGTTGGAGTTCCAATAGAAAATCCTCTCACAACAGGGAAAATCTAATCATATGGTAGTAAAAATAGAAATAAACAATAAGACATCTAAAACTTAAAGGGGGGCTCTATTCCCATCTTACATCACCGGAAATTTCTCCCTGTCTACAGAGAGGCCTTCAAATAGCAACATTAGTCCAAGAAACAAAAACTGGGTCTCTTTAGGTGCCCCGCAAATTCTTATAGTTCCCCCTTCACTTTTCTGTTTGTCATAGCAGTTGTCTGATTTTTTTAAGTCCTAACCCTTCGCAGTCCCCTCAATTTTCCACTGGGTTTTTTTCAGTGAGATCATCTAGTCTTGTTTTCTTGCACTTTTACTTTGCTTTTACTCCACCTCTTTCCTACTTGTAGATGAGAACTAATCCTCTTCTGCTTCTCTTTTATTGCAATTAATTAGTTTCAAGGTTATGTCCCCAACAGTCTTGTGTCTAACTCTCAAACTACCAAAAAGTTCCAATTTTGTCTAAAATATATGAATCAGAAATCTGTTAGATGAGGGAAGACACAAGGACAAATGAGAGTAGCATGTTGGTCAACACAATTCTAGCTCCAGAGAGTCCAATGTGTTATAATCATTCTTGTTGTGCGCACCCCAGTGTATCCTCTCACCTTCAGGCTTCTGACCAACCATTCCCTTGCCATGGAAAACACAAATAATCTTCAAGCTTGAATTTGATTTGGGAAGTGGATGGGTGCCAATACTGGATCTGCTATCGGACCTGATGGGTTCCGTGTAAGGCTAGTCTCAGAAATATAACTCAATAGGGATTCAAGTATCGGAACGAGTTCTACCCATGTAAACTGCGAGTCTAGATCCTCTACGTAAGACCGTACCCTACCTATTCACCGTAAAATTCAGGTCATGTTCGAGTATTTCACTAAATATATTCAAAATTAACTAAAATCTTACAACTCGTATACTCAGCTTTAGTTTTTCACACCGGGATCAAGTCTAGGTTCGAATCGAAAATGATTTATGTGGACCTAGACCCTGCCCGTTTTGAGTACCGCGTCTAGTTTTGGGGACCGGACCCGACCCTGCTTGTCCAAAGTTGCCCTAACCAGATCAGGTCTGTCTAGGTCTACATCGAGGGATCCATATAAAAATATAAAAAACGCAGCCAAAACCATATAATAACCTAAAACATCAGCTAGAAGGCTTCATCTGGACCATTTCTTAGTCCCCGCGCTGTGATCCCTAGAAGTTAGTTAACGAGTCCAAAATCGAGTCCTTTCCGTGATAAAGAATGCTTAGCATTCGTGCAAGCTACTATCTACGCCTACTTTTGGTGGCTAAAGCACGGTCGGCGAAACCTCATGTAAATTTCTCCCCGTCCCCAGTTTCCTAGAGTAGAAGGAGGCCAACTAAAACATCGTTAACTCCATCAATACCGAGAACCAAAACTCCGTCCCACGCAACCTGAATCAAACAATTGATCACGTCGATTCCGACGTGTCCTGCTGCAGTTTTGGAGTGTCTGTGCCGTGTCCGATCCGACACGACGAGGATCTATAAGATAAAATTAAGATCCGAGTGGGAGAGATGGAGGGAACTGACCGGCGCATGTCTTCTCCTTGGAGAGCTTGTAGATGAGTACGGCTATGCCGAGGGCGTGGCAGGCCTCGGCCGCTGCGAAGAGGTTGTCGTGGTCGTGGACGATGAACCTGAGGAAGACGAGGGCGGACATCCCGGCCACCACGCACAGGAACGCCTTCACCTTCGGCGGCTGCCTCCTCACCCATCCCACCACCGCGTTCACCTGACCCCGACGAGATCCCATCTCCCAAATCCTTCCTCCCTTCCTTCCTCTCTACCGAAAATATGAATGGGGGTTTCTTTTTTGTCTTTTCTTTTTTTTAATATATATATTTGCTAAAGGCCCTGCAAAAATTATCAACCCAAATTTTTTCTGTTTATTTATCGGTTTATCATTGTTTTTTTTTTTTTTTTTTTTTTTTTTTTTTTTTTTAAGACAGTCGATTACATAGTACGGTTTTTTTAAAATAAAGTAATATAATTATATATAATTGCAAGAAAGGGGAGGAGTTTTGTGAAATTATAGGGAAGGGAACAACTCGCCAATGGAATAAGAGAATGATCCACTAGCATGCAGAGTCAGGTTCTATCATTCTTCTTATGAAACTATCTTTTTAGAACAAGCATTCAAAAACTCAGATTCATTATTAAGGTGTGCAAGAATCAGAAAATGAAGTTCTGCCCACTCACTTAGATCAGTCATCTCCTGGTTCAACAAGGAGCTCTTAAGGAAGATATCATTTTTGAGTCAGCAAATCGATATCTCTTGTATATAGTGTCGATCGGGGCACTTCATAAGCGAGTGAGAAGACAGAAGAACTTCAGAGATAATTTTGTCACATATCATGTAGAAACAGATTCGCTACCTATGATGAGGCGATGAAGACCAGAGACGCTGTCTTCTGGAGGAAAGCTATCAATGATGAGTATGACTCAATAACCTCCAACAACACTTGGGTGTTGGTTGATCTACCTGAAGGAGCTAAGCCAATCGGATGCAAGTGGATCTTCAAGAAGAAGATGAAGGTCGATGGAATTGTTGACAAGTTCAAAGCAAGGTTGGTAGCCTATGGGTTTTCTCATAAGCAGGAAAATAACTACTTTGAGACATATGCTCCAATAGCATGGATGACGACCATCAGGATATTGATTGCTCTGAGTGCAATTCATAAGCTAGTTATTCATTAGATGGATATTAAAATAGCATTCATAAATGGAGAGTTGACCGAAGAGATTACATGCAACAACCAAAAGGATTTATCATCAAAGGGCTTGAAGACAAAGTTTGTAAGTTGGTAAAATTGTTATATGATCTGAAGCAAGATCCCAAGATATGGCATGAGAAGTTTGATAAAGTCATAAGATCAAACAGCTACAGGGTCCGTGAGACGGACAAGTGTGTTTACACAAAGTTCGCTTGTGGGAGAGGAGTCATCGTTTGTCTGTATGTGGACGATATGTTGATCATAGGTACAGATCTAGTACAAGTCACTGAGACAAAAAAGTTTCTCTCATCCAAGTTCAATATGAAGGACTTGGGGGAAGTTGATGTTATCCTCGGGATAAAGGCCATCCGGACGGATACTGAAGTGGCATTGTCACAGTCTCATTATATTGAGAAGATGCTCACACGCAATGGATATCAGGATCTTCCAGGGATCGATACTCCGTATAGGTGTGACAAGAAGCTGAAGCAAAATCCAAGGGAAAGTGTCAGGCAGCTAGAGTATTCAAGCGTCATCGAAAGTTTTATGTATTCAACAACTTCCACAAGGCCTGACATATCTTTCGTCATGAGGATACTGAGTCGGTTCATGAGCAATCCAGGTATTGAGTACTAGAAAGCTTTAAAGAGAGTGATGAGATATCTCAAGAAGACTCAAAAGTATGTACTGCACTACAACGATTATTCGACAGTAGTGGAAGGCTTCAGTGATGAAAGCTAGTGACCAGAAGCAGAGGGCAAAAGGTCCACATGAGGACACATCTTCTCCAGAGGTGGAGCTACTATATCGTAGAAGTCGAAGAAGAAAACAAGGCTCTCTCATTCCTTGGAGGAATTTGAGTTTGATCAATGCACTAGCGGCTACAGCGGATGAAGCAGAGTAGCTTCCGGAGCTCATGTATGACCTTATAGTGGTTGGTGCACAGATTTTGATGGTACCGATATACTGCGACAATCAGGCGACTGTAGCGGTGGCATCAAATAATCTCTTCAATGGTAAGAAGAGAACTATGCGACTTAGGCATAGAGCACTGAGTAAGTGCATCAAGGATGTCTTCATTGTAGTAGTTGATGTTCGGATCCATGTGATACTGGCGGATTCGTTCACAAAAAATACTACATTAAATAAGCGCATCGAGGATGGCATCATTATAGTGTTTGATGATCGGAGCCCGAAGGGTTTGGCAGATTCGTTCATATAAGGCCTCAAGCACCAGGTGATCCTAAGAACTATAAAGGAGCGTAGTACTCCATGCTACCGTGGGATGACACCACCATGAGGTACCTCGATAGGGTAAAGCCTCAACTTTGGACCATGTCATAGCGACAGTAGCACCGCATATAGCCATAGAAAAGTACTATAAAGGAGCATAGTAATCCGTGTTACAGTAGCGACACCCCATGAGGTACCTTAACAGGGTAAAGCCTCGACTTTGGGCCATGTCATAGCGGTGTAACACCGCATATAGTCAAGGACACAACATATATGGACTTGGAGGACTTCTGATATTGTGTCTCTGTAATCCTACCATTTAGCGTTATGCTATTAGTTCAAAGAAAAATTTATTAGGCATCTAGCTATTGGTTCAAGGTAGGATATCAGAAACAGTGGGTAGTCCTTTGAGACATTGAGGGATTACGGACCCAGAACTACTGTTGTCTACTATTTGTTCTTTGTGTAGAACCAGTCCTGTGGGAGGATGGCTTAGACGACTTAATAAGTTCTCAGGCATTTTGAATGTCTGGTGTGCTTTACAGGAATCATGGTAGTGCAACACTACAAAGGAGCATAAGGACTTCATGCTACAGTGGTGTGACATCATAATGAGGTTCCTCGATAGGGTAATGCCTCGGTTGTGCCAGCAATGTCACAGCGGCGTAGCACCGCACATCGGCAAGTAGCCTAATGCTGTAGAATGAAGAGTGGTAGGCAGCACTACAAAGAGGCTGGGACCTCATATTATTGTGGCGTGATACCACCAATAGGTAAAGATGTAAAGCCTCGACTACACGAGTCATATCACAGCGGCGTAACACCGCAAGGAAGCGCAAGGCTTCATGTAAACCCCCTGAATTTTCAAAATTATTAAAATTGGATTTTTCGCAATTTTCTAGAATTTTCTGGGAATTTTCTGTAATTAAAATCAGGGTTTTCAATTATTAAATAATTTTTAATTGTTAATAAACAATATTAAAATATTATGGAAATAATATTTTTGGGTGTAAAATAGAAAACTAGACTTAGGATAATTTTTCTGAAATTTATTGGACCCCGGACATATTTTTAAACACCTAAAAACCATTATAATTAATTAATTAATTAAGTTATTTATTTATTTATTTAGTTATTTTAATTATTTAACCCGACCCATTTCTCAACCCAGCCCGGCCCACTGGGCCCAGCCCCGAACCTGCGGCCCAGCCCATCGGGCTAACGGGTCGGGTCGGATCCGCGAGCCGCCCGACCCGCTGACCCGGTCAGCCCAGCCCCCGCGTGACCGCCTCCGGCGCCCGATTCTTCCGCCGGACACCCCGCTCCGCCGGCCAGCACGCCCCCACGTCGTCCCCTCCGCCTCTCCCGGCCCTCGCCCCACGTTCCCCTCTCCCTCCGCCCTTCCCGGCTGACCAGCCACGCCTCTCCGCCTATAAAACCCTCTCGAATCCCCCTCCGGCCAACATCCCACGACCGCCACCGCCTTCCCCAGCCGCTGCCAGCGCCGCCTGACCCTCGCCTCGCCTCGCCGTGCCCAGCCTCGCTCCGCCTAGCCCCCGGCCGCCCTGTCCTTTCTCCTCCGGCCGCTTCTCCACGAACAGCAGCTAGCCCGGCCTTCCCCGGCGCCTCCCCGCTCCGCCGTGCCTCCGCCCAGCCTCGCCTCGGCCCCCCCCGGCCGCCTCCGGCGAGCACCGCCCCGTCTCGGCCCTCCTCCGGCCGGCTAGTCACCTGAGCTCGGAAACCCTAACCCTAACCCTAATTTCCTGTGTCGGTGTGCCGGACACGACACGGACACGAGAAATCCCTATTTCTCGAGCCCCGTTCAGGTACGTGTAACTTTCTTCTCGCTGCCCCGTTTTCAATTCCGTAAATTGCGTTATGAAGCCTGTATGACCCTCTCGGTGTCCGGACAAACTGTTCGGGGCATCGCGTCCTGTGGTGATCGCACACCGCGATCCAAAAATAGGAAAAACCAGACCCTGTTTCACCCCGGAACTGAGTGCGCCCCGCCAAACGGGACGACTTGGTCGCGTGCGGTCTTCACAGATACGTGCGCATCGTCGATACGGACGTGTGAGATTTCGTGGAAGCTGATTCGGGTGTGCGTGCACACCGGAATCAACGCGTATCCGCGGACATCGCCCCGTATCCGCATTTTCTGTAATTCACCCTAACTTCGTGCACACACGTCGGATCGAGACGAAACTTGCGCCATCGGACTCATAGCGATACGCTGGTCCTGTGGGTCAAGTTTGGTTCGATTCTGAGAACGTTGACGAAATCGCGTGTCGTGGGCCCCACAGGCCCCGCTCGACGGGCGATTTTGCGATCGGCTCATCGGAATCCAATTCTGGAAGTTCCGTTGGGTTCGTATCATCGTTCCTGACCTGTTGACACTAAGTTTGGTGAATTTGGAGACCTTTGACCCTGACACGTTTTTCGCTGCAAAGCGGGCCCACCGGCGGACCCCGTTTTGATCCGAAACTGTCGTTTTTGTCCTTATCTCCAAATTGGACCCAAGGACAGGCGTTTCTAGCTATTTGATATCTTCTGAGCATGATGGTAATGTTTATTTCAGCATCCGGACTCATTTCTAGAAATTTCCCCGAGACACCAAACTATAATTGGATCCAAACATCAGGCAAGTACCTGCACTTCAAGTTTATTCTTTATATTGTGACAATTAATTCCATGCTCTACCAGTACCATTGGATGTTTACACGTAGTGTTAGAATCTGGATTTCATGTCTTGAATATTGGATTTCATGTCTTGCTTTTCGTGTCGGGTGGGAGAATACTAAAAGGCATGTAGTTTACCCTGCCCCTTGCCGCTGTTGGTATAAGACTGTCCATCAGCCGGATCTCGATTATTCCTGTTTAATAGCCGTCTATGACGGCCGGTTTAACCTTATAAACCCCTACATGCCAACTAGGTATTCTAAATACACAAGTTCACACACATAGTTTCTTGTCTTGTTGCAGTTCCTGTTGTCTTGTTGCAGTTTCATTTACTTGTCTCATTTATTCCGGTTTTACTCATATCCCTGTTTATAGCTTTTTAACTCTTAGTTATTGTTGCTTCTTTTGCATGTTCTCAACATGATACTTAGTCAGTTCTTTTCTTTCTTGTCATAAATATTTAGTTTAAATCTTGTTGTGCATTGTGTACTTTGCTCCTTTCCTGACTGGATCCGTTAATTTAGGCGATGATGAGGACTATGCCCCCACCTATTATGGCCCCTATGAGGGAACAGATGACATTTTTGAGGAGCCAGTTCCCATCCAGGAGACTACTTCTGCAGAGTAGTTGGCAGTAGCTACTTTTATTTGCTCTTTTATCTTAGTAATCGGGTTTGTCCCCGATTTTATTCTAGATTCTGTATTAAACATTTGAGCGATTGTCACATTTATTTCATTGAAATCTCAGCATTCTTTTTCTGTTATTATCTTTGCCTATTTCATTAATTGTGAATGAGCTAGATGTTCAACTGTGGATACGACCTAGACAGCGTACTACCGCCGACTCTGCGGCGTAGGCTGGACGTACCCACGTACTCGTGCCCAAATTTTCCGGGTGCGGGTCGTGACACTTCATGCTGGGTAGTATGGTACTAAAAAGAGGCTAGGACCTCATGCTACAGTGCCATGACACCACGATGAGGTGTAGCATCGGCTTTGGTCCATGCCATAGCGGAGTAGCACTGCAAAGAAGCACAAGGCTTCATGCTAAGGACTCTTTAAAAGAACTCACCTAGAGTGTGTAGAAAGAGGTATAGACCGTCTTTTGAGGGTAAACTTATAGACGCCCAAGATACACACACTGAAACTAGGCATGCACATGGCCTTTAATGTGCAACCGAAAGCACAATTGATGTCATTATGTGAGTGGAAATAATTATGCTATGGTACAGAATTCAAGGCTTAGTCCATTCTTGTATCATACTGTTATTCGACCCATGCGGGAAGATTCAAGTCAAAGCGACATCTATCCTAATGCATAATGGGCAATCACTGTGGGGAAGGCTCAACCCATATATTGAGATATGTGGGAGATTGTTGGTGTTGTACCCTTTGGACTAAGAAAAATATTCCCACATTAGCTACAACACCAAGTGGGTATCTCAATATAATACTTTGTATGAGTTGAGATGTGAACATGGGGTGTGCTGGGGCACATGGGTGCCATATGGGGATATTTTATTAGGAGAAAAAATGATTAACTCCTCAATGAAAGCATTTATATTTTTTGTCACTCTCTTGAAAAAAAATTCTTAGGAGCTAAGCCCCAAAGGGACTTAGCGATTCAGACTCGGACTCGGACTCAAGGCGCAAAGTGGCACTTTGTTGGCGCACTTGCACTTTGTCACGCCCCAGTCCCAAAATGCTGAGGGACTGAGCACGTGCGCAATGGCCAGCAGCACGCACCGATGGACAACCCAATTTAATGGATCCATCAGGGCATGCTTAAGTTGTAGTCTAGCAGTAAAATGTTACAGTCTCAGGTATTACTAATCTCATCCACAGAATAAACACAGATTAAATGCCAGAAATAAGGCAATAGAATAAATAAGCAAATCTTAATAAGTATCTCGGGAAACAATCCGAGAATATGTCTGGTACAACAAAAGCAAATAGACAGGAAATAAAGGAACTGGAAATAGAAACAGAAATAACTGACTATATACAGCCAATGCTCAAGAGAAGTCCTCTGGTACGATCTCGTCCTCGGGTCCTGGTACAGCTCCTGGAAGTGCTCTGGTACGGGGTATCTCTGGATGGATCTTTTCAGCTATACCTGGGGACATCATCCATTCCAGGTCCTCAGGGGACATAGCAAGGTACAGATAATACAAGCCAAAATATAAGCAGTGTAGAAACAAATAAGCAATAGGGTAAACTATGTAACCAGCTAAGTGAGATGCAACATGAGAGCAGTACAAGAACTCAGGCTGAAACTACTACAAGCTCTGTGTCGGGGAGCCGGTAGCAGTGATATCATGTAGTTGTCTAGCTCGTAGTGAGACTAAGACGCCGGCATAATATGAAATCAACCTGTAGCCTGTGTGTCTCTCCCCACCCAATGTAATCACGCATATCATGACCATAACGTCTCATGTCCATGTCAGCGGGATCATAGCTAATGCAATAAGTCATAATGTCTATAAAGTATCTCTGTCCAGTCCTGTATCCTATACAGAATTACCATGAATGTCTCAGGAAGACTCTGTCTCATGAATAGTGTCAAGTGTCCTGGGTTCTGGAGTACTTGATAAGACAAGTATCAAAAGTAAGGGTATCGAATGTCCATCTCTATGTGACGTTACACAACTCCGCGTACGGAGTTGGCACCCGACTGGTAATCGGACGCTAAGTAAGCCACTTGGTCCTGGGTTTGATAGTTTAACAAGCTTATATGCATTTAAATTCAAGCAAGTTCTATAACAAGAATTACTGAAATTTGGCAAGATTTACTTGCCCACTGATGTATAAACAAGTCAAGGAAAATAAGTAGCAAGCTGCAGGGTTTGGCAAGGTACACTTGCCTGTGGTTCCGGCTATGTTTGCGGTTCTGACTTCAGCTGGATTTGCAGGCGGTACTCCGGTTGCTGTAATAAATATCACCATCAGATCCAGAAAATATCAATCAGCTAGAAACGCCTGTCCTTGAGTCCAATTTGGAGACAAGAGCAAAAACGGCAGTTTCGGGTCAAAACGGGGTCCACATGTGGGCCCGCTTTGCACCAAAAAATGCGTCAGGGTCAAAGGTCTCCAAATTCACCAAACTTAGTGTCAACAGGTCAGGAACGATGATACGAACCCAACGAAACTTCCAGAATTGGATTCCAATGAGCCGATCACAAAATCGCCCGTCGAGCGGGGCCTGTGGGACCCACGACACGCGATTTCGTCAACGTTCTCAGAATCGAACCAAACTTGGGTCACAGGACCAGCGTATCTCTATGAGTCCGATGGCGCAAGTTTCGTTTCAATCCGACGTGTGTACACAAAGTTAGGGTGAATTACAGAAAAGTCGGATACGGGGCGATGTCCGCGGATACGCGTTGATTTCGGTGTGCACGCACATCCGAATCAGCTTTTGCGAAATTCCACACGTCCGTATCGACGACGCGCACGAATCTGTGAAGACCGCACGCGACCAAGTCGTCCCGTTTGGCGGGGCGTACCCAGTTCCGGGGTGAATCGGGGTATTGTTTTTCCTATTTTTGGATCGCGGTGTGCGATCACCACAGGACGCGATGCCCCGAGCGGTTTATCCGGGCACCAAGAGGGTCATACAGGCTTCGCAACGCAATTTGCGGAATCGAAATCCGAGCTACAAGCAAGAAACTACACGTACCTGAACTGGGCTGAAAAACCCGGGGTCTCGTCTTGTCCGACTCGACACGGACACTGTGTCCCGTGTCCGTGTCCGACGGTGAATTAGGGTTAGGGTTAGGGCTTGGGTCAACGGAGACGGCGGCGCTGAGGCGGGGAGGGGCCGGCCGGGGGCAGCTCTGCGGCGGGGGAAAGAGGCCGGCCGGGCTAGGGTGGCGCCGGCGGAGCGGTGCGGCGGAGGCTCTGGCCGCTCGGCTGCTAGGTCGGAGAGCCGGAGGCAGGCGGAGGAGAGGGAGGAAGAAGGAGGAGATGAGGGAGGGGGTCTGGGCGTGGCGCTGGCGGCGTGGTGGCGAGGTGGCGGTGAGCGGCGGAGCAGAGGGGGTGAGCCGACGGGGTTTTATAGGGAGGAGCGAGGGAGAGGGGAGGCCGAGTAAGGCGGAGGGGCCGGGGGTCGTGGGGTGGTAGCCGGGCGCGGCGGACGGCGCAGGCGGCGGAGGCGGCGGGAAATGCGGGGAGGGGGAACGGGTCAGGGAGAGGGGACCGGGTCGGGTCGGGCTAGCGGGTCTCGCTGACCCGCCCGACCCGCTAGGCCAGGAGCTGGGCCGGGTTAGGCTGGGCCGGGCCGGCCCAATGGGCCAGGGTTTAAAATAAAAAAAATAAATTCTAATTAATTCGATAATTAATAATTAAATAATTAATTAAATAAATAAATAATTAAATAAATACTTTTAGGTGTTTTAAAAATATGTCCGGGGCCCAATAAATTCCAGAAAAATTGTCCTAAGTCCAGTTTTTTATTTTACACCCAAAAATATTATTTTCATAATATTTTAATACTGTTTATTATTATTTAAAAATCATTTAATAATTAAAACCCTGTTTTTAAATTACAGAAAATTCCAGAAAATTGTGAAAAGTCCAGATTTAAAATTTTTGAAAAATCAGGGGGTTTACAATCTACCCCCCTTAAGAGGATTGTGTCCTCGCAATCAAAGAATAACCGGTCAGCCGAGATGACACGGTTGCAAGTATCGTTCGAAACACATCACAAGATACTTAGGGAAATACCGTTTCCCTAAAAATGAAAGTTATACACTTTCCAGAGAAAATCTAGTTAAAGTAAAAGAACTACAACTTTTATGAAAACTAGGTTTTTATTAACAAGTTGCAAATTACTAGGTTGGGGCTGCGGTAACGAACCAAGAGACACGAGCTACAACAAGACTAGAAACGGATAACTACGAATCACTTACTCGCATCAACGTCCTGCACAGTCATCGCGTAAGCTTGCCCTCGTCCTTGAGGTAGATTCCTCTGCTGCTGCTGAGCTTGCTGGTAGGGTGCTGCCTGGGGTATCAAGGGTGGCCTCGGCTGATACCCTCATGGAGCTGGTGGTAGGACTTCTTGAACTTTTGTTTGTGGTGCTCCCAATGTTGGATAGGTTGGCCTCGATATTGATAACGCTTGTTGTTTTACCCTTGGTGCTCTGTCTCGACGCTCAGGCCATTCCTTTATTAAATGCTGACTGGATCCGCAAACTATGCATAATCTCTTCTTTCGTCTGCACTCGTCTTCAGTATGGCCTCGCTTGCGACAATATGGACAAACAGGTATTGTCTGTGAAGATGCTTCTGGTGGCTGGTGTACGTGAGGTCTTTTTGCAACTCCTTCTTGTAGTGCTCTGGCTGGTGCTGACGTGGATGGCCGCTTCAGACTGGTCTCCCTTCTGATGACGCGCTCAATGCGTCGCGCTACAGCAAGGACGTTCGAGTACGAAGTAGGTGCAACGGATCCAATTAGTTTCTGTAGCTCAATGTTTAGTCCGTCGAAGAATTTCTCAGCCTTCTCTTCTTCTGTCGGAATCAATGTTGGAGCGAAGCGACTTAGACGAATGAACTCAGCGTTGTACTCTTCCACCATCTTAGTATCCTGAGTGAGGTGATTAAACTTGTCCTGAAGTTCTGATCGAGCGACAGCTGGAATGTACATCTCCTGAAAGAGTCTAGAGAACTCTTCCCAAGTGACTCGGTCTGGTCCGAGCCGTGCCTCCTCGGATAGCCACCAGTGATGTGCATTGTCCGTCAACTGCATTCTGACGGCAGTCATCCAACGTTCCTTTGGAAGCTCAGCTGCTTCTAATTGATGTTGAGTGTTGGTGAGCCACTCATGAACTTCAGTGGGCTCTTCCTTGCCTGAGAAGGTACGGGGCTTCAGCTGGCGAAAGTCGGTGATAGAGCCCGTTGTTGACCGTCGAGTTGGTAGGTAGGCCTGCTCCAGTGCAGTTATTAGGCTACGACTCAAAGCCTCTTGTTGAGCTTGTATTATTGCATAGACCATTTGAAACATCTGTTGTCCGTCCATGGCCTGCCCTGGTGGAATTACGGGCATTGATGGAGTAACTGGCGTCGTTGGTGGAACGTCATCTTGCTGGATTCTCGGGGCATGTTGTTGAGCTGACTGTCCTCCATCCACTGGTGTTACTTCGTCTTCGTTGGTTACCTCAGCATCTCGTGGTGACGTTATGGGAGTCTCGTCGTTTGCTCGTGAATCCATAACAGTAATCCCCCTGATTTTCAAACAGAATTTTAATTTGGATTTTTTCAAATTATCTGGAATTTTTTGGAATTATCTTGAATTTTTCTGTAATTAAATTCGTGTATTTTAATTATTAAAGGATTTTTAAATGATAATAAATATTATTAAATTATTATAAAAATTATATTTTATGGTGTAAAATGAAAAACTAGACATAGGATAATTTTCCGGGAATTTATTGGACCCCGGATGGATTTTTAAAAGCCTTAAAAATAATTGAATTATTTAATTAATTATTTAACCCATTATAAAACTCGGGTTTTTTTTCCTAACCCAGTTCTGAACCGGACCGGCCGGTCTGCCCGAACCGGCCCAAACCCATGACGGGTCGGATCCGGGTCAGACCCGACCCGCCAGAGCCCGACCCGGCCCGCCAGCGAATCCCTCTCCCCGACCCCTCGTTTCCTTTCCTCCGTCCGGCCAACCCGCCGTGGCTGCTCCTCTTCAGACCCTTCGCCGTCCGCCGCGTAACGGCCGGCCAGAGACTCTGACTCTTCCGCTCCCCTCACCGGTCGTCGGACCACTTTCTTCTTCCTCCCTATAATACCCACCATTTCCTCCTCTCTCCGCCCCATTCCCCTCGACTCCGGCCAACTGCAGAACCCCTCAGCCGCCGGCCACCCGCAGCAGTTCTCTTCCCCGGCGGCGCCTGCCTCCCCGAGTGCCACCCTCCAGCCAGCCCTCTCCCCTTTCTTCTTCCCTCCGCCGCAGCGCCAGATCAGGCTGCCCAGAATCCACCCGCTCGAACTCCGGCCGACCAGAGCACGTCTCTGCCTTCGGACCTCGCCGCTCGGCCGCCCTGGACCTCCGCCGAGCCGTCCCCAGCTCCTCGACGCTGGCCCCAGCCAACTCCGGTGAGTCTCAGACACGGACACAGGCTGGACACTGACACAGAAGCCGGACACAGTAAACCCTAAACCCTAATTTCAGTGTCGTGTCGGACACGAGTATTCGCTGTTTTTTAAGCCCAGTTCAGGTACCCGTAACTTCCTGCTCGTAGCTCGGAATTCGATTTCGTAAATTGTATTGCGTAGCCTGTATGACCCTCTCGGTGTCCGGACAAACTGCTCGGGGCATCGCATCCTGTGGTGATCGCACACCGCGATCCAAAAACAGGAAAAACTAGACCCTGTTTTACCCCGGTATCGAGTACGCCCCGCCAAACGGGACGACTTGGTCGCGTGCGGTCTTTACCAATACGTGCGCGTCGTTGATACGGACGTGCAGAATTTCGCAGAAGCTGATTCGGATGTGCGTGCACACCGGAATCAGTGCGTATCCGCGGACACCGCCCCGTATCCGACTTTTCTGTTTCTCGCTGTAACTTAGTGTACACACGTCGGATCGAGACGAAACTTATGCCATTGGACTCGTAGAAATACGCTGGTCCTGTGGGTCAAGTTTGGTTCGATTCTGAGAACGTTGGAAAATTGCGTGTCGTGGGCCCCACAGGCTCCACCTGACGGGTGATTTTGAGAACGGCTCATCGGAATCCAATTCTGGAAGTTCCGTTGGGTTCGTATCAACGTTCCTGACTTGTTGATACTAAGTTAGACTGTTTTCGAGACCTTTGACCCTGACGCATTTTTCGGTGCAAAGCGGCCCACATTTGGACCCCGCCTTGATCCGAAAATGACGTTTTTGCCCTTGTCTCCAAATTGGACTCAAGGACAGGCGTTCCTAGCTGATTGATGTATTCTGGACCTGATGGTGATGTTTGTTTCAGCAACCGGAGCAGTCCATACAAATCCAGCTATTGCCAGAGCCATACTTGGAGCTGAAAATCCAGACAAGTGTACCTTGCCATAAAATGTAGTTTATTGATTCATTTAGATTCTCTTGCTTTAATTTCTGTGGCTGTTGTACTTTTCCTATCAAATACTTTATCCCCAGGACACCTGACACAAAGCATGATACAGAATTTTCCTGATTATTCAAGGGGATTTTGTTTAGGATATAGATTTCATAACTTGAGCTTTATATTTTATCCTGACTAGTTGCATTAGTTTAATCTTGCGTAACATGAACATTGAGATCTGTGACGTGAGATTCATTGGGTGGGGAGAGTATTACCATATCAAGGCTGAATATATATTATATACTGTTATCTGGAAGTGTCCTAGTCTCTGACACAGAGCTTTGGCACCTGTACTGGCCCTTCGAGAAAACACTGCTATGGTTTCTTGTCACTGATCCTGTAGTAGTCTCAGCCTGAGTATGAATAATAACTCTCACTTGCATGATCACTTAGCTAGTTTAATTATTTACCCAGATTTGTTTGATAGCAACATCGGCATGCCACTGTCTTAGACTTATTAATTTCTGATGCTACTCTTGAGTTTAACATCTTGGTTGACTTGCATGTTCATTTACTGTATTATGGCTCGTATTCTTCTGTACCTTGTTACGTCCCTCTGAGGACCTGGTTTTGTTCTCCAGTTATAGCAGACGAGATCTACCCTGAGGTGTACGGAACAGGGGCACTACTCGGAGCAGTACCTGAACCTGAGGACGAGGTGATCGCTGAGGACTTCTCCTGAACAATTGCTTCGCCCTGCTCAGTATTATGGCAAATAGACTTTAATTCCTGTTAATTTAAACTCTTTATTTCCTGTCTTTGAGAACTTGTGTAAACAGACTTAATATCGGATTGTTCTCCGATTTTATTTACTTTGACTGTTGTTTCTTTTGATGTTATTGCTATCTTATATCTGTGGATGAGAATAGTAAAACCCTGACTGATGTAATACAGCTTAAGTATGCCCGATGGATCCATTAAATTGGGTTTGTCCATCGGTGCATGCTGCTGGCCATAATCACGCATCCAGTCCCTCGGTATTTTGAGACTGGGGCGTGACATGGTTTTTATGGTGGCCCATGCTGGTCAACGACTAAATTGTTCGGTTTCAACTTAGGGACCGAACAGGCTTGCAATAAAATAGGATAAGTTTTTAGGATCTCATCCACTTGCTTGAAACGTTCTTGATATCTGTATCGGATTCGAATTAATTCTTGACTTGCATCCTGCTTTGATCCCGGTACGCCTCTTAATGTTTATTTTGGGTGCAGAGATATGGATTCACGAGCAAACGACGAGACTCCTGCAGAAATACCACAAGGTGCTGTGGTCACCCAGGAAGATGAAGTGACACCAGTTGATGAAGGTCAATCAGCTCAACAAAGCAGTCAAGCAAGTCAGCCTGCCTCGAGAATCCAGGAAGATGACGTTCCACCATCGACGCAGTTTGCTCCACCGACGCCTACTGTCCCACAAGGGCAAGCTATGGACGTGCAACAGCTGTTTCAAATGTACTACCCGATGATGCAAGCTTATCAGAAGGCGCAACAAAGCCAAACGGAGGAGTTCATTTGCAGACTTAGCTCAGAGCTACGAAAGTTAATCAGCTCCGTTGTAACGGATGTTGTTACTGCAGCACGGGCCATGGAGTGCATCACCAGGATAGAGTCCAGCCAGAAGCGGCCGCATGCACCAGACCAAGCACAGCAGGAAAGAGCTGCAAAGCGACCCCAGAAGAATCCACCGAGAGCAGCATCCAGAGCCTCATTCCTTCCTACTTGTTACTATTGTGGTAAGGTAGGCCATGTTGATAAGAAGTGCAGACGCAAGTTGGGACTGTGCTTGATTTGCGGATCCAGTAACCATTTAGCCAGAAGTTGCAAGATGCACAGAGGAGAAGCATCAACGGTTAACCAACAAGCGTTACCAGTACCAAGGCCAGCCTGTCCAGCTTTGGGAGCACCGCAAACGGAAGAGGAAGGAGTCCTACCAACAGCTTCAGGAGAGAATCAGCCGAGGCCACCTTTGATACCCCAAGCCGTACTCTTCCAGCAGGTCCAGCAGCAGCAGAGGAATCCACCTCAAGGACGCGGACAAGCTTTGGCAATGACTGTGGGAGACATGCAGAACCGTGGCATAGCTAATGCGAGTAAGTCTTTATAGTTGTTCTGTTTTTAGCATTGCTTTAGTTGTGCCTGCTGGTTCGTGACCCCAGACTTGACCTAATAACTTTAAACCTGTTAATAATTGATAACTTAGTATTAATCTAGTAATTTTGAACTTGATAATAACCTAGAATTGTTAACCTGATAAGTTTTGAAAGATAACCTGGTTTTCTAAAACTGTAATTTTCTAGATTTTCCATATTTGGGAAATTGCATAACTTTTAATGCTTAGGAAAATAATTTTTCCTAGGTGCTCCTTGATTTTGATGTGCTTCGAACAATGGTTGCAACCGTGTCATCTCTGTTGACCGGTTAATCTTTGATTGCGAGGACACAATCCCCTTAAGGGGGGTAGATTGTAATCTCCTGATTTTCAAACAGAATTTTAATTTGGATTTTTTCAAATTATCTGAAATTTTCTGGAATTATCTTGAATTTTTCTGTAATTAAATTCGTGTATTTTAATTATTAGAGGATTTTTAAATGATAATAAATATTATTAAATTATTATAAAAATTATATTTTATGGTGTAAAATGAAAAACTAGACATAGGATAATTTTTCGGGAATTTATTGGACCCCGGATGGATTTTTAAAAGCCTTAAAAACAATTGAATTATTTAATTAATTATTTAACCCATTATAAAACCCGATTTTTTTTTCCTAACCCAGTTCTGAACCGGACCGGCCGGTCTGCCCGAACCGGCCCAAACCCATGACGGGTCGGATCCGGGTCAGACCCGACCCGCCAGAGCCCGACCCGGCCCGCCAGCGAATCCCTCTCCCCGACCCCTCGTTTCCTTTCCTCCGTCCGGCCAACCCGCCGTGGCTGCTCCTCTTCAGACCCTTCGCCGTCCGCCGCGTAACGGCCGGCCAGAGACTCTGACTCTTCCGCTCCCCTCATCGGTCGTCGGACCACTTTCTTCTTCCTCCCTATAAAACCCACCATTTCCTCCTCTCTCCGCCCCATTCCCCTCGACTCCGGCCAACTGCAGAACCCCTCAGCCGCCGGCCACCCGCATCAGTTCTCTTCCCCGGCGGCGCCTGCCTCCCCGAGTGCCACCCTCCAGCCAGCCCTCTCCCCTTTCTTCTTCCCTCCGCCGCAGCGCCAGATCAGGCTGCCCAGAATCCACCCGCTCGAACTCCGGCCGACCAGAGCACGTCTCTGCCTTCGGACCTCGCCGCCCGGCCGCCCTGGACCTCCGCCGAGCCGTCCCCAGCTCCTCGACGCTGCCCCCAGCCAACTCCGGTGAGTCTCAGACACGGACACAGGCTGGACACTGACACAGAAGCCGGACACAGTAAACCCTAAACCCTAATTTCAGTGTCGTGTCGGACACGAGTATTCGCTGTTTTTCAAGCCCAGTTCAGGTACCCGTAACTTCCTGCTCGTAGCTCGGAATTCGATTCCGTAAATTGTATTGCGTAGCCTGTATGACCCTCTCGGTGCCCGAACAAACTGCTCGGGGCATCGCGTCCTGTGGTGATCGCACACCGCGATCCAAAAACAGGAAAAACTAGACCCTGTTTCACCCCGGTATCGAGTACGTCCCGCCAAACGGGACGACTTGGTCGCGTGCGGTCTTTACCTATACGTGCGCGTCGTTGATACGGACGTGCGAGATTTCGCAGAAGCTGATTCGGATGTGCGTGCACACCGGAATCAGTGCGTATCCGCGGACACCGCCCCGTATTCGACTTTTTTGTTTCTTGCTGTAACTTAGTGTACACACGTCGGATCGAGACAAAACTTGCGCCATTGGACTCGTAGCAATACGCTGGTCCTGTGGGTCAAGTTTGGTTCGATTCTGAGAACGTTGGAAAATCGCGTGTCGTGGGCCCCACAGGCTCCACCTGACGGGTGATTTTGAGAACGGCTCATCGGAATCCAATTCTGGAAGTTCCGTTGGGTTCGTATCAACATTCCTGACTTGTTGACACTAAGTTGGACTGTTTTCGAGACCTTTGACCCTGACTCGTTTTTCGGTGCAAAGCGGCCCACATTTGGACCCCGTCTTGATCCGAAAATGACGTTTTTGCCCTTGTCTCCAAATTGGACTCAAGGACAGGCGTTCCTAGCTGATTGATGTGTTCTGGACCTGATGGTGATGTTTGTTTCAGCAACCGGAGCAGTCCCTGCAAATCCAGCTATTGCCAGAGCCATACTTGGAGCTGAAAATCCAGGCAAGTGTACCTTGCCATAAAATGCAGTTTATTGATTCATTTAGATTCTCTTGCTTTAATTTCTGTGGCTGTTGTACTTTCCCTATCAAATACTTTATCCCCAGGACACCTGACACAAAGCATGATACAGAATTTTCCTGATTATTCAAGGGAATTTTGTTTAGGATATAGATTTCATAACTTGAGCTTTATGTTTTATCCTGACTAGTTGCATTAGTTTAATCTTACGTAACATGAACATTGAGATCTGTGACGTGAGATTCATTGGGTGGGGAGAGTATTACCATATCAAGGCTGAATATATATTATATACTGTTATCTGGAAGTGTCCTAGTCTCTGACACAGAGCTTTGGCACCTGTACTGGCCCTTCGAGAAAACACTGCTATGGTTTCTTGTCACTGATCCTGTAGTAGTCTCAGCCTGAGTATGAATAATAACTCTCACTTGCATGATCACTTAGCTAGTTTAATTATTTACCCAGATTTGTTTGATAGCAACATCGGCATGCCACTGTCTTAGACTTATTAATTTCTGATGCTACTCTTGAGTTTAACATCTTGGTTGACTTGCATGTTCATTTACTGTATTATGGCTCGTATTCTTCTGTACCTTGTTACGTCCCTCTGAGGACCTGGTTTTGTTCTCCAGTTATAGCAGACGAGATCTACCCTGAGGTGTACGGAACAGGGGCACTACTCGGAGCAGTACCTGAACCTGAGGACGAGGTGATCGCTGAGGACTTCTCCTGAACAATTGCTTCGCCCTGCTCAGTATTATGGCAAATAGACTTTAATTCCTGTTAATTTAAACTCTTTATTTCCTGTCTTTGAGAACTTGTGTAAACAGACTTAATATCGGATTGTTCTCCGATTTTATTTACTTTGACTGTTGTTTCTTTTGATGTTATTGCTATCTTATATCTGTGGATGAGAATAGTAAAACCCTGACTGATGTAATACAGCTTAAGTATGCCCGATGGATCCATTAAATTGGGTTTGTCCATCGGTGCATGTTGCTGGCCATAATCACGCATCCAGTCCCTCGGTATTTTGGGACTGGGGCGTGACAATAACCCTGCAATAAAAATAAACAATAAGAGGCGCACAGGAATCAAGGCAGGATGCAAGTCGAGGAGTTAATTCGAAGTCGATATGGATATCAAGAACGTTTCAAGCAAGTGGATGAGATCCTAAAACTTATCATATCTTATTGTAGGCCTGTTCAGTCCCTGAGTTGAAACCGAACAATTTAGTCGTAGACCTGCATGGGCCACCACAAAAATCATGTCACGCCCCAGTCCCAAAATGCCGAGGGACTGAGCACGTACGCAATGGCCAATAGCACACACCGATGGACAACCCAATTTAATGGATCCATCAGGGCATGCTTAAGCTGTAGTCTAGCAGTAAAATGTTACAGTCTCAGGTATTACTAATCTCATCCACAGAATAAACACAGATTAAATGCCAGAAATAAGGCAATAGAATAAATAAGCAAATCTCAATAAGTATCTCGGGAAACAAATCGAGAATATGTTTGGTACAACAAAAGCAAATAGACAGGAAATAAATGTAACACCCCGTTCCGCTCAAGCGGACTGCCGTCTCAAACGGCAATAGTGCAACTGTCCCGACCCGCTTTGCCTCAACGAGAAGCAAAGGATATCCAGACTTGTCTCTACAGGAATCCGGCTTAGGCTTTAAGAGGCTCGCTCAGACGTATCGCTCTACCGAGGCGAATCATCGCTAAGGTGGGTGGCTACGGTAAACTTGTCCTTGCTTAGCCAGCACACATAAAATCTGGAATATTTATGCTAGTCGCTAGGTGATTCACCTCCTGTATGCTAATAAATCCAACGCACCTAGCTAAGGGAATAATCCCAACTTGTATTGCTTGCTAGAACATGGAAAATGAAATACTCCTTATATGTTCAGACCCTCGCATGCTAAGTCCCTTAACGGTTTTATCCCTCGGCTTACCTTCGGGCCCGAGCAACGTGCCTGCTTATGTTCCTTAGAACGCGTGCTTGTCTGCTTGAACGTTGCCTTGTTTTCATCCAAACCCCGGAAGACTACTAAGTAGTCGTTCCGTGCATGATTGACCCTGCAAGTATCCTGGACCGTTAGGTCACCAAGCAGCCCCGAACCAGGGGAATGCATCAAGGCAAGTTATTGACTGTACAGAATCATGATTCAAGTATCTCTTGTACTCGTGTTCTTGTGTGCACTCGTGTTCTCTTGTTCTAGTGCACTCTTGTTCTCGTGTATCTCGTGATAATTGGAAAGACCCAACGATGGCATGTCGCGGACAACTCGGAAACGAGGTATAGTTCCACGGACGGTCACCGGGGCACTGGGACCGATCCGATCCGGATGGAACTCACGTTATTGTACAGTCCATTGTGCTGGACGGGATGGCATGTAGCGCCCCTTGTTCTTTCGCTGCATACATTCTCTCCAGTGACTGAACCGTATTGTATGGTCTATTGTGCTGAACGGGATAGCATGTAGCACTCCTTGTACTTTCGCTGCATACCATTAACCGTCAGTGACTATCGTCCATAATGGCTTTGCCAGCGACTCCTGTTCATATAGATAAGTCATCCTCGCTTAGCGGCTATCCGCGTGCGAGTCACTGCATCGTATAAATGAACAACTAAATACCTGAACGATCATGTTAAACGACCCTCCTGTTTGCATATGCTATGCCTCCTGAATGTTATACTTGCCCGTGCTTGAATTAACGATGTTTGCCACAATGTTTGCCTTGGACAGGGAAGGAGATGGTAAGTTGGTAAGTCCCGCCGTGTTTCCTCTAACATCGCACGGCGCACTGCCCGACACGATAGGCTATTCAATGTTTGCATGAAACTGATCCTAAGACAACTAGAAAGACAACTTAATAGTTGTGCACGGAACCTGTATTACGTGTTTGGATTTGTCGAGCGGGCGAGTAGCTTCCCCACCAGTGCATTCAATGTACTGATAATCCATCAGTTTGCTTGCAGGGTGCGGAAGAACCTTGTTCGGTGCGGATGCCTCCTTCGTGCGTGCTAAGGCCAGGAGTTCCCTCTGAAGCCTTGCAACGGTGCGTCCGGGACTGAAGCACATATACAAGACATAATGTTGGAGCGTCGCCTGACCATCGCCTGTACATTCATTCCAAAAATATAGCCACTTGGCACGCTTTTACTGTTTCAGAGAGAGAGAGGCTTGAGCGACTTGTAATCTCGGCTATACGCCGCCTGTAACACATATTTATATCAATAAAAGAGCTTGCTTTACCTCAACTTGTGTTTTAATGCTTCCGCTATATTTGTCGACTCAGTGAACCTGTTACCGATCGCCTATGCGTTCATGACTCCGCTGCACTCGGACAATCTGTGCGACTCTGTAGCTTAGAACTCTTGCCACCAGCCAATGAACCATGGCCTTGCACGGGCGTGGCTCACGCTCGTGCAGCATCACGCCCGGATGGGTTAAGCGATCGTTCCGCGGGAGCGCTGGCGAGGGTGATTCCCACCTAGCGGGAACGGCCGATTGCATGCGGGAGATCGGGGCGTGACAATAAAGGAACTGGAAATAGAAACAGAAATAACTGACTATATACAGCCAATGCTCAAGAGAAGTCCTCTGGTACGATCTCGTCCTCGGGTCCTGGTATAGCTCCTGGAAGTGCTCTGGTACGGGGTATCTCTTGATGGATCTCTTCAGCTATACCTGGGGACATCATCCATTCCAGGTCCTCAGGGGACATAGCAAGGTACAGATAATACAAGCCAAAATATAAGCAGTGCAGAAACAAATAAGCAATAGGGTAAACTATGTAACCAGCTAAGTGAGATGCAACATGAGAGCAGTACAAGAACTCAGGCTGAAACTACTACAAGCTCTGTGTCGGGGAACCGGTAGCAGTGATATCATGTAGTTGTCTAGCTCGTAGTGAGACTAAGACGCCGGCATAATATGAAATCAACATGTAGCCTGTGTGTCTCTCCCCACCCAATGTAATCACGCATATCATGACCATAACGTCTTATGTCCATGTCAGCGGGATCATAGCTAATGCAACAAGTCATAATGTCTATAAAGTATCTCTGTCCAGTCCTGTATCCTATATAGAATCACCATGAATGTCTTAGGAAGACTCTGTCTCATAAATAGTGTCAAGTGTCCTGGGTTCTGGAGTACTTGATAAGATAAGTACCAAAAGTAAGGGTATCGAATGTCCATCTCTATGTGACGTTACACAACTCCGCGTACGGAGTTGGCACCCGACTGGTAATCGGACGCTAAGTAAGCCACTCGGTCCTGGGTTTGATAGTTTAACAAGCTTATATGCATTTAAATTCAGGCAAGTTCTATAACAAGAATTACTGAAATTTGGCAAGATTTACTTGCCCACTGATGTATAAACAAGTCAAGGAAAATAAGTAGCAAGCTGCAGGGTTTGGCAAGGTACACTTGCGTGTGATTCCGACTATGTTTGCGGTTCTGACTTCAGCTGGATTTGCAGGCGGTACTCCGGTTGCTGTAATAAACATCACCATCAGATCCAGAAAATATCAATCAGCTAGGAACGCCTGTCCTTGAGTCCAATTTGGAGACAAGGACAAAAACGACAGTTTCGGGTCAAAATGGGGTCCACATGTGGGCCCGCTTTGCACCGAAAAATGCGTCAGGGTCAAAGGTCTCCAAATTCACCAAACTTAGTATCAACAGGTCAGGAACGATGATACAAACCCAACGGAACTTCCAGAATTGGATTCCGATGAGCCGATCACAAAATCGCCCGTCGAGCGGGGCCTGTGGGGCCCACGACACGCGATTTCGTCAACGTTCTCAGAATCGAACCAAACTTGGGTCACAGGACCAGCGTATCGCTATGAGTCCGATGGCGTAAGTTTCATTTCAATCCGACGTGTGTACACAAAGTTAGGGTGAATTGCAGAAAAGTCGGATACGGGGCGATGTCCACGGATACGCGTTGATTCCGGTGTGCACGCACATCCGAATCAGCTTCCGTGAAATCTCACACGTTGTATCGACGACGCGCACGAATCTGTGAAGACCGCACGCGACCAAGTCGTCCCGTTTGGCGGGGCGTACCCAGTTCCGGGGTGAATCGGGGTGTTGTTTTTCCTGTTTTTGGATCGCGGTGTGCGATCACCACAGGATGCGATGCCCCGAGCGGTTTGTCCGGGCACCGAGAGGGTCATACAGGCTTCGCAACACAATTTGCGGAATCAAAATCCGAGCTACGAGCAAGAAACTACACGTACCTGAACTAGGCTGAAAAACCCGGGGTCTCGTCGTGTCCGACTCGACACGGACACTGTGTCCCGTGTCCGACGGTGAATTAGGGTTAGGGTTAGGGCTTGGGTCGACGGAGACGGCGGCGCTGAGGCGGGGAGGGGCCGGCCGGGGGCAGCTCTGCGGCGGGGGAAAGAGGCCGGCCGGGCTAGGGTGGCGCCGGCGGAGCGCTGCGGCGGAGGCTCTGGCCGCTCGGCTGCTGGGTCGGAGAGCCGGAGGCAGGCGGAGGAGAGGGAGGAAGAAGGAGGAGATGAGGGAGGGGGTCTGGGCGTGGCGCTGGCGGCGTGGTGGTCGACGGAGGGGCTGGCGGTGGCGGCGTGGTGGCGGCGTGGTGGCGAGGTGGCGGTGAGCGGCGGAGCAGAGGGGGTGAGCCGGCGAGGTTTTATAGGGAGGAGCGAGGGAGAGGGGAGGCCGAGCAAGGCGGAGGAGCCGGGGGTCGTGGGGTGGTGGCCGGGCGCGGCGGACGGCGCAGGCGGCGGAGGCGGCAGGAAACGCGAGGAGGGGGAACGGGTCAGGGAGAGGGGATCGGGTCGGGTCGGGCTAGCGGGTCTGGCCGACCCGCCCGACCCGCTAGGCCAGGAGCTGGGCCGGGTTAGGCTGGGCCGGCCCGGCCCAATGGGCCAGGGTTTAAAATAAAAAAATAAATTCTAATTAATTCGATAATTAATAATTAAATAATTAATTAAATAAATGAATAATTAAATAAATACTTTTAGGTGTTTTAAAAATATGTCCGGGGCCCAATAAATTCCAGAAAAATTGTCCTAAGTCCAGTTTTTCATTTTACACCCAAAAATATTATTTCTATAATATTTTAATACTGTTTATTATCATTTAAAAATCATTTAATAATTAAAACTCTGTTTTTAAATTACAGAAAATTCCCAGAAAATTCCAGAAAATTGTGAAAAGTCCAGATTTAAATTTTTTGAAAAATCAGGGGGTTTACACACTTAGCACGTCAGCATCGTCGCAAGGCGCTTGTGCGCTTTTGTTGCGCTCGTGCGCTCATTTTATGCGCGAGTTTTATGCTCGTATTGCATGCGCGTGTTGCATGAGTGGGCATTGAGCGGGTGCTGAGCGGGTATTGAATGAGCGCTGAACGGACGTTGAGTGGGCACTGAGCGGGCTAAGCTTTGGGCTGCGATTGTAGGATATCAATTTTATATATTGATTTTTTAGTCCCACGTCGAAAATGAGAGGAGGATGGACTTCCATCCTTCCCTATATATAAAGCCCTCTAGCCTTATTTTGAGACACACCAAAAGATTAAGAAAGAGGAATCCAAAGGAGTCCGAGTCACACAAAGAGGTGACTACGAGCGTTCCAGAAGTTCTCTTGTGAACATGCTGGCTCCTGGGAGCAGATCGTCGATAGAGGACGAATCTTGCTTTGAGCAACGATCGTCTTCACCGTCCCAGCAAGAATTATTTTATTTTGTCTTCTTCTCAATTTTCTTCTTTGTTCGTTCTTTCTGATTGCAACTGCGTTTTGCATGGAAGAACGAATGTTGTTTTCGTTTTATTGATTCTTGTTCTATCTCAATTGCAACTGTGTTTGCAAGGAAGAAAAATGCTTGTTTCTACCAGTTAGTTTCTGGAGTTGGCACTCGTCTTGAGTTTAGATCTCTGTTCAGGGAGATCTTGTATCATCCTAACAATCTCGTTCAGAGTTTTGTTTCTGACATCTGTTCAATCCATCTGAAGATCTGTCTCATGGATTAACAATATAATTATAAAAGATTTCAATAAAAATAATAAAAATATTTCTAGTATATTATGGTGCATGGATCCTAAATCGCAACAAACACACGACTCTTATGACCTTGTCCACACCAAAGTTGATGATTTGTTTTGGTTTCTTACGAAGGAGGCACCAAAATTACGATTATGAGTTATATATGAGTTCGGCCAAGGGGATCTCTCTTGCTAGTTCATATATAATATAGGCAAAGCTAAATTGTAAATATATGAATTAGCACCCTAAAGGAATCAATTTATAATTGATTAGGAAATATATAGGAATTCGTACGCTAAAGAACAAATATTGTTGTTCCATAGTATGAATTATTTTCTTTGAAGGTTCATTTATATCTTATCAACAATCTAAATCATAGTTTGCAGTATCTGTAGTATTGGTCGGTACCGATCCGATATGACCGACATCGATACGATTTGGCATGTCACAATCCAATACAGACCGATACCCGATACCGACATTGAGGATCTCTTTTCCAGTCAATTCGGCAAAGAAAATTAAAAAAAAAAATCAACAAAGATGTAAAAACATAGTAAGTTTGTAAAAACATGTAAAAATAATATTTGCACTCTTCTGAAAGCAATCGAGTATAATGGAATAAGATGGCTACTTTTGTTTATCAATCTTGACTGTCATTTGTATAGAAATGACATGGGGTAAAATTATGTAAATGATGTACTCATTAGTACTTGTATTTTTATCTTATAATTAATAAAATTTGAGCGGGTTTGGAAATTTAAACTCTGTAGTACTTGTATTTTCATCTTATATTTAATAAAATTTGACTTAGAGGTGGAAAAAATGTGTATTAGAAGACAGAGATTCGATTTTTTTTCTCCCGAGATGGAGAACGGGTTTGAAAATTTAAAACGACACGGGTTTGAAAATTTAAAAGCAAAGATGGAGATTAAAAAAAATATCTTGTTGGATTGGGAGCCTGGTATGGGTGTTAGCTTGTTTCTACCACCGGAAACAGCATAAGGGGTCTAATTCATATGGAAAAAGTGTGTTTGCACTTACTTTCCTTCCTTTTCAATCCACATGAATCCAGAACTTCCATTATTTATCCACACGAATCTCAAATGCTATTGATATGCACCCATGAAATCCAACAAAGATGATGTGAACTTTACGAGAACTTAGCTATCTATTATCGAGAACCACATATGCACTTCCTACTATGCTGGGTTTGAAAGTGTAAATAATTTAACATTTGTGAGCATTAATTCTTTACATAAAAAGTAAGAAAATCTATAGATATATCATGTTATGATAAGTAGATACAGCAAGAAGAAGAGGGCGTCACAATGCGTATATATATGCTACTTCGTCGTTTCAACACTCGATCGTCCATTGTAGTTTTTCTGTCTGAAGTACTTGCATCGTCGACTCTTTCAAGTAATTCAAAGTTGTCGCCGACATTTTCAACTAATTCACAGCAGTTGTTCTCATGAGTACTGATCTCTAGATCCTGTTGTTTCTTGAGAGACGACGGCCGAGAGATGTCAACAAGCACTTGGATCTCTCCGTACTCGTATCGTTTAGCCTCGATATAGTCCTTCGTAGTAGTTGCAGCCTGGTAACAAAAGTGGAAAAACTCTACTTCTAGGAAGGGCAGAGTAGCGTTCCATTCATATGCATCGCCGTCGGAAGAGATAACAGAGAACAACAGGTCCCGTACGATCTTTCGGGCATCATCCGTGCCGCCACCGGAGATGAAGTTGGCAATGCTGCAACCAGTAATGCTCCTCGGATCAATATCCTCCGCTGCTGCAGGTTGCTTCTCCGAGTCCAGGATGCGGACAATAAGCCGCATATTTTCACTTGGATCGACTTGTTTCTTGCGGAGAACTGTCCATGCTTTCATATGCATCGTAACTTCCATATAGCGGCGGTGCTCCTCGACAAACCTTATGGTTTCCATGACGATTTAGTTGAAGAGAGGAAGAGGGTTAGAAAGATTTAGTTGAAGAGAGGAAGAGGGTTAGCAGAAATAAATATAGCTACTATAGTCGGCCAAGTTATATAATAACTTGATTTGAAATTGGATTTGAATTTCTATAGATAGTGGCGTATATTTTGAGAAGAGATTTTGCTGGATTAAAATGGCAAGTTGGTTATTTTATATGGGGTTGGGAATATTGCTCCACTAATTCTCGAAGTGGGTTATTCTTATTTTATATAGGATTGGAAATATTGCTCCAGCCTCCCTGACCTGCCTTATGGTTTCCATGATCATTTAATTGAAGAGAGGAAAAAAAGCTATATATCTATTTTAGAATTGTTGATACAATCTTATTAGTAAAGATAACCATTATAATTTAAATATAAATGATAAAATTTATGGATTATTGTTTATTTGATCTAATCCATGATTTTGAATTCATGATTTAAAATCTAATAAAATATATACAAATAATTAAACAAAATTTATAATTTTGAGTCTAATCTATCTAAAAGTTTATGTAGGGTAAAATGCAAAAAAAAAAAAATCTTAGATTTGCACTTTATGCATTTAAAGACTCCAGGTTTTAAAAAACTTTCAATTTTTTATTTTTGCTCGATTTACATCCATTTTGAATTTTTTCATCAACAGACGTTAATTTAGACGTAAAATTACTAATCTATCCTTTCATAATCCTAATCCTAATCAAAACTCTAATCTTAATCCTGCTGACTAACCCTAATCCTAACCCTCCCCTCTTCTCTCTCAGGCCGGCAACCCTCCCCCCTATCTCTCCGGCCGGTGGAGGAGAAGGGAGGGGGAAGGAGGAGGAGGAGGGGGAGGAGGAGGCGGGGTACGCGGAAAGGAGGAGGAGGAGGGTACGCGGTGAGGAGGGGCCCGGGGAGGCGAAGGAAGCAGGGAGGCGGAGGAGGAGGCGAGGTAGGCGGGGAGGAGGAGGGAGGGAGGGAGGTGGAGGCGGGGAGGAGGAGGAGGAGCTGGAGGAGGAATTTATAAAATTTAAGAATCATAATTATAATCAAATTTTATTTAGTCTATACTCACATCCCTAGTTAACATAATAGTTAATTTAATATGATTTAACCTAATCTAATTTAATTTAAGTTAATTTAGTTGGATAAAATTTAATATAATTTAACTTAATTAATACAATTAGAAAAACCTATTTAAAATTTATTCTAATACATAACTTTAATATAATTTTAATTTTTTTTATGAAAGTATATAATTTATGCTCCTCCGCTGGTATGCATCAATATCCTCTTCTGGTAGCTTCTCCGAGCCCAGGATGCGGACAATAAGCAGCATATTAAGTTAATCTAATTTATCATTTCATCCATTATCTTAAAATTATTTGTTATTAATATTATCTGAAGCTTTAAGAGAGTAAGTTTAAATAGGTTTAAAAATATACTAATTCATGATGATTTTCTTAATATACTTTTAAAAAAAATCTTTCATTGATTGGTTTGGGTTAGATTTGATTGGTATAGTAACATCCGTTTATTTGAGATGGATATGTATTATGATTCATATTACGATGGATTAAATTAACAAAAATATTGGTTTAATTTTTTTTCTTTCTAAAGAAATAAAGAAAAATGTGAATCGCAATAGATATTGATTTTTTTCCTTCTAGTGAACATATGCAATCATATAAATTTTTAATATTATTATTAATTTCATTAGAATGGTATGGCTGTACGTAACGCCCCGCTCCAAACGGTTACTTATGGAACACTTGCTACTTCGACTCGGTTGAGAATCGAGTCTCGGGAAAACCTTACCGCCAAATCAACACGGACGAAATGCATTGAACCCTTCGAATTGATCGAACGGCTTCTATTGAAATGAGTCCAAGAGTTTTCGTTGGTTGCTTTGCTTCTTGGTTTTGTGTTGCTTTATGTTTTGAATTGCTTTCGATGACTTGGTTTTCATGATTTCGCTTTTGTCACGACCCGATTCCGTAGAATCGTTGAGGCGTCCCCCGAATCGTGACCGCCGTGCGGGCCTGGGGTTGCGCCCGCACAAGACTATAATGATTTGTATAACAAACACATATTCAGAGTACGCAGATAAATTGAAACACAGATTTAAAACATGAAAAAGTTCTCTTTATTAATAATGAACATTTATTACAAACTCCTGAACGAGTCAGCTATTTTGCCGAACGTCTTACAAAAGTGTTGACTCAAAATGAGATAGCAGTCATGTACATTACATCACTTTACTAAACTTCAAAACGATATAGACCTCCGGGCTGGAGGACGGCTTTGCCACGAAGCTGCATTGTGTATGGAAAGTTGCAAGCTTCTTCTTCTTCAAGTACTTCAAAAGTGACGCGATCGGAGGATGCGCCTACAGCTGGACTGGATCGGGAAGACGACTTCGGCTCCTCGCTCGGTTCGCCTTGATGCGGAGAACCTGTTTCAATGAGGGTCAGAATGTCGAAACATATTGGTGAAGGCGAACTAAACCCAACTGTACCAATCAACACGTTGTTTTAATGAAGCATGCATGTTTTAGTGGGTTTCTATCTTGCCTTAGTTCATTTACAAGTAAGCAGTATATATATGAATTACTGAAATAAACTTGCCACCGTTCGGTGGATTTTACCTGTCCGTCTGAACTACCTGCACAATACTTACCATGCCTTCCCTGCCACGAAGACACAAGTTAGTTTACAACAGGTTTAAATATACATAGGGATCACTGGCATGATGCCACGAAGGGACGGGTTTATAGTCTCAAGACACAGATGATATGCAACACAGGTGGCGAGCCCCGCTGCATAACACCTTGTCCCATAACATACGACTATACATACGTTCCGTCCGGATCGGATCGGTCCCAGCGCCCCGACGACCGTCCGCGGAACTCATAATATACCTTGTGCACAAGTTGTCCGTGATCGAACAACATTTACAATAACAGTTTCATAGCATAAACGGTTTTGCATAGTCTTTTTTATCAGTATATCGCATAGCATAAGGTGTTCAACATGCATATCACAATTATTGAAGAAGTGTTACATTCTAACAAAAGTGAAGCATATTATGAACATTCCAAACGAACAAGCATGCATATGAGTAACCGTTCCCAAGTTGAATGACAAGCAATATAGTCCAAGCCTATTCTTTTTTATCTTGGTATCTTTTATTATTACTTGGTATCGTTTGATCGGGGCAACAAGAATGCAAGAGTTTATTTAGGCGTGGAGACTTGGAAGCAGGACTAGCTAATCGGGTTGGTAGCCACTCACTTAGATTTTGGAAGGGAGAAGAAAGAGGCGCTTCATGACTCCGCTCGAAAGCCGCCTACTGCTCGTTCACCTGCATCACGAACAGCTCGATCAATACTCCTTCCTCTCTTTCCAATCTCGGAATTAAAGTGCAGTTCAATGAACAAAAATAATAAAACTCATCGAAACCGTTCAACGAAAACAAGCAAATCCCAAAACCAACTCAAAGTACGAAAGCAACAAGCGACATCGAAAATCGAGGCAATAAAAGATAGTAGCGGAGAGGTCCCTCCTGACTCTGCCGTTAAGTCGATCCCGGGGACACGGTCCACTGAATATGGGAATCGATTTCGAAGAAACAAATTCATAACGAGGACGAGTTCTTGTTTCAATCTATCCCGATCGAACGATACCGTCTTGTGTTTCTTAGCCGCGCTCCTCGAATAGGAGGAACGGGGCGCTACATCCTACCCAACCAATTGGAAGTTTCATCCCGAAACTTAAGAATAGGACCTACCATTAGGGAACATTATGTTGAGGCAGAAGCTTAGAGGGGAGTGGACAATCCCGAGCTATGTGGCCTGGCCTGCCATAGTTGAAGCACATCCCTTTCCTGCTGTAACATCTATCGGTAGTGTGCCCCTGCCTTTTACAGAAATCATAAAATGGTCTCGAGTTTCCCTTCTGATTGCCACCATTATTTTGATGCTTTGCAGCGTTGTTTCCTCCATTGTTGCTTTAGCGTTTGTGACTGGATGTATGCACAGCGTCGGCAGCAACATGAGGATATTGTGGTTCAAGTGATAGAGCGTGATTCATGACTTCACGCATTATACGATACTGATTAACGGCCACGTGCGCATTGATGGCAGGGCGTAGTACATCTTCAAACCTTCTTGCTCGACCCGCTACATCAGGTAAATAGGCCCTAGCAAATTTGGAGAGTCGGTTGAATTCAGCGGAGTATTGCTTAACTGTCATACTGTCCTGCCTCAGCTGCACGAACTCGTTTTCCATCTGACGTTGTACTGGAGGGGGTATAAACTCCTCTTCAAACGCGGCACAAAATGTCGTCCACGAGATCGTCTCCTCTCCATAATCAAATTGGAGAGATCGTCGATGCACGTCCCACCAATCGTGTGCGTTGAGGCAGAGCTGTAGTTGTGCGCAGGCGACGCGCTTCTCTTCGGGGACCTCTAGCAGAGCAAAGTGGTCTTCAAGTTCGGCTAGCCAATCTAGTGCCACAATTGGTTTCTCAGTCCTGTTGAACGGGGTGTTGCAGACTTTCTTGAAGTGGCCAAAGTCGAAGGCAGTCACGTCCCTCGGTCTTGGAATTTATGGCGGTTCTACTTCAAGCACGGGCTGTTCCACCGGAGTCGTTGTTGTTGCGGAAGAATGGTTGGCAGCCAAAGTCTGAACGATCTGTTGCAGGGTGTAAACTCCCTCGACTAGATTTCAGTAAATTAGAATTATTTTAGCTAAATTAGAATTTCCGTGACTTTTTAAAAATTATTTTGTTTACATATCCTATTGATTGTGCACCTATACCTTACACAATTAATTAGAACATTACACTAGCTGTAATTCCCAAACAAATTCACATACCTGCCCTAGACATGTTAGGCTATTTTCCAGAATTTTGTGCAACTCCCAGATGAGTTATTTTGAGCCTCGTTTGGGACGCACAAATATCGTTACAAAAGTTTGTATTTAATTCCTATTTTATTTTTTGCTCTTTAACCATCTCTGTACCCCTAGAGATTGAGGACCAACCTGCACCAGTTTTGCCCAAACAAAAATACGATAATATTCTACTTTAGATATACTATAATTAGTATATTGACACCGTAGTAAAATTATGACCCTACCTGCCTCTAAATAATTAGAGAACATCGTGCGCAGTATTTATTAAATAATAAATACGGTGACCCGTATCACCTAAAGAACCAGGCCCTGCCCCTGCCCAGGCTCACCCCCACACCCCCCAAGGCACTCCCCCAGGTTTCCCCCTTATTTTTGTGTAAATTAGTATTTCCAGGAATCAGTATTTTTAAATAAGCAAATTACGTAATTACGCAAAATACTAATTTTGGGACATATTTGTAAATTAGGAAATTTTAGGGGTTTTTATGCAAAATTACAGTACTAGGTGTCATCACCATATTGGCTAGTGAATGTGGACCGTCCACGTGTCATGTGGGACCCACAAAATATCTAAAAAGGCTGCATAAATATCCTAGAAACCCAAAAACCCTAAAATACCCCTAGACTTCCCCCTAATTACCCCCTATGCCACTCAACCCTAACCCTATAAATACCCCAGCACCCCCCCCCTCATTCCGACCACACCTCACCACCACCACGGCCACCCTCCGCCCACCGGACCACCGCCGAAACCGTCGCCACTTCCTTCCCCTTCCCTCCGACCACCTCCACCCCCTCCGGCCACCGCCTCCGCCGTCCTGAACCCCCACAGCATCATCCCAACCACCACCCCCACAACCGACTTTACCACCCGACCTCCCCCCAACGCCGCCTCCGACCGTCGTCGACCACCGCCACCACCCCCAAACGCCTCGCCGCCACCTCCTCCACCGTCCCGACCAACCACCACCACCTCCCGACCACCACCGGCGCCGGCAGCTCGCCTGCAGTGCCCCGGCCCCTCCCCTCGACTACACCGCCACCACCACTCCCGACAACCTCCAGCCACCACCACCGCCACCGTAGACCCCCACCACCACTACCAACCTCACCGCCACCCTCTCCTCCGCCGATCCCCCACCCTGCACCGGCCGCTCCGCCACCGCAGCCGCCGCTGCAACTGCTGCAGTTGCTGCTGCTGTCTGCAACAGTTGCTGCTGCTGCTTCTCCGGCCGGCCGCCGTCAGCTCCGCCGCTGTCCTTCCGCCGGCGACTCGCCGTGGACCCCCCCTGCCACCCTGTCAGGTATAATACGTAGGTATTATACAAAAATACCTAAATATACCTATGTGCATGTATATATGTATATAATATATGTAATATGTGTATATAATTATATATATTAATATATATTATTATATATAATTAATATTATATTATTATTAATAATATAATACTGTATAAATACAGTATTTATGTATTTATAATTTCTGCATTTTTTTATTTTTTTGTTATTATTTATTTATATATGTCTATATATATCTATATATATCTATATATATATATATATATATATATATATATATATATATATATATATATATATATATATATATATATATATATATGTAATTATATAATTATATATATTACTATATATATATATAATATAAATACAGTATATATAATATAAATACTGTATTTTATACAGTATGATATATATGTATTATTTATGCATTTTATTTTCTGTTATTTAATTATTATATATATATATGTAATATATATATATATATATATGTAATATATATATATATATATAATTTCTTTTTCTTCTTTATATATATATGTATATCTATGTATATATATATTTAATTATATAACTATATATATACTTAAATACTGTAAATTATACAGTATATAAATATATATTATTTATTTATAATTTCTGTTTTTCTTTTTCTTTTTTTATATTTATATATATACATATATATATATATATATATATATATATATATATATATATATATATATATATATATATATATATATATATATATATATATATATATATATATATATATATATATGTATATATATTTATATATATATGTATTCTATATATAATTATATATATTATATATATATAATTATTACTATTACTATTACTATATACCTATATATATATATATATATATATATACAAAGTATATATATATATTGTAATATATTATGTGTATATATATTTTTCCTTTTCCTTTCTTATATATCTATATATATTTATACATAGTATTTATTATATATATATACATATAATATATATGTATATATATATATGCTTTTCATTTAATTATATAATTATATGTATATATATATACTATATCATAAATATGTATGTATATATATAAATATATATATGTATATTTAATTCCTGCATCTTTTTATTTTCTTTTATATATATATTTATATCTATATATTTATGTATAATGTATATATAATTATTATAAAGTATATTATATACATATGTACATTTAAATTTCAGCATTTTTTTCTTTTATATATATATATATATATATGAGAATATATATATCTATATATCTATATATGTATATATTACCTATTATATATATATATTATTTATTATATCATATATATGTATGTATATATGTATCTTTTTCCTGCATTTCCCTTTCCTTTATATATATGTAAATATATATATACATATACGTATACCTATTATATATGCTATATATATACATACTATGTATACTATATCTATATATATATATACTATATATATTAAGTACCATTTTATTTAAATTGGTATTTACGAATCCTGTAAACATTTTTAAACAGAAAATATCTCCAGCACAGTCAGTGACCCCCTGTCACAAGGACCCTCAGTCTTGACAGTAGGATCAGTTGTCCAACACAATCAGGAAGTAGGCAAGTATACCTTGCCAAGTTACTGTTTAAATTCAATTGCTGTTATATGCTATCTTCTTTCCTGAATTCCATGTAACTGTAGTACATGAGCTTGCCTCAGGTACAGTCAACAAATACGTTGACACGTAGTGTAAATAACTTAGTATTTTACAGACTTACCAACAACTGCGAGGATATCCTAATATCTTCCTAGACCCTATCACGGGAACACGCAATATGGTTGCAATACATATTGGGATGCGAGCTGCGTAATTGATTAGCTACCAGTACGTATGACATGCATCACGGCTTAGCATAAAATCAGGAAACTCAGGAAAAGTACGACTTGGCATTTAGTTACATTGGGCGGGAAAGATAACTAGTAGACGTATGGGACACCCCCTCCAAGAGTCATTTATCCTTCGTACCATACTCTTCGGAGATGGTCGATTGCAGAGCTACCCGTGTGTCCGGGGGCATATGACACATATACTAGCCAGTCAACACGATTGGTGAATTAAGTCAGCATATGTCAAACCTACACTTTTCCATGCGTACTACAAGGTCTTTACTTGCATTTTACTTAGATGGTTAGCACCCTGTATTTACTTATTTTATTCAGTATTTACATACCTGGCATGTTGTTTCTTGTATCTTGTTATGTCCCACTGAGGACCTGGTTTCCTTCCAGATTTAGACGAGGCTTTCTATCCTACGGTGTATGGTCCCGGACAGGAGACCAGGTGTGCTACTGAGGAAGAATTAGAGGAGACACCATCAGAGTCTACCTGATTCTAGAAGCTTGCTCTCTTGGAGATGGAGATGTTTTGCTAGATAGACGATACTTAGACTATCTGGTTTTTTGCACTTTTATTATATTTTTGTAGTGGGATTGTTCCCACAAGATGTGTATTATTACATTTTCAGACTCAGCATTATATATATTCAGCACTATTTCCTGACATTTTCTGTGGATGAGATAGACTTGCATATATTAGACTTATAATATCATAGGACAGCGTAGCACGTTCCTGTGGGTCCATAAAATGGATTAAACCCTTAGTGACATGTCAGCTGGCCAATGCCACGTGGCCTAGTTCCTCACATTTTGGGACTGGGGCGTGACACAGGGTATCTACCTGCTTCTGTTGGACTGAGAATCGTTTCTCTAGATTGCTTTCGAACTTGGCTTGGCGAGCATTATCCCTTTGTCGTTGTGATTCTAACATTTGCATTACCCGCTCAAGCAGATTGACTTGAGATATGCCTCGCTGGCTCCGAGAGCTTCCCGAAGTGCCCGAACTACTTTCTTGGCCTTGCGTTTCGTCCGGTGCTTGCACTGCAGATTGTGCTGGTGCCATTCCTTCAAAAGAAGGTAAATTATATTAGAATCATAATGTATTATGGACTTATTGCATGAATGTATCTTATTTTGGCCTAGTGAGTTTAAGAGTTCGCACATGAATTTGATCGTTAAAGAAACTTTTCCAGCACGAGTCTAAGGAACTTGAATCTGTGCTCTGATACCACTATGCCACGACCCGATTCCGTAGAATCGTTGAGGCGTCCCCCGAATCGTGACCGCCGTACGGGCCTGGGGTTGCGCCCACATAAGGCTTTAATGATTTGCATAACAAGCACATATTCAGAGTACGCAGATAAATTAAAACACAGATTTGAAACATGGAAAAGTTCTCTTTATTGATAATAAACATCTATTACAAACTCCTGAACGAGTCAGCTATTTTGTCGAACGGCTTACAAAAGTGTTGACTCAAAATGAGATAGCAGTCCTGTACATTACATCTCTTTACTAAACTTCAAAACGATATAGACCTCCGGGCTGGAGGACGGCTTTGCTACGAAGCTGCATTGTGTATGGAAAGTTGCAAGCTTCTTCTTCTTCAAGTACTTCAAAAGTGACGTGATCGGAGGATGCGCCTACAGCTGGACTGGATCGGGAAGACGACTTTGGCTCCTCGCTCGGTTCACCTTGGTGCGGAGAACCTGTTTCAACGAGGGTCAGTATGTCGAAACATACTGGTGAAGGTGAACTAAACCCAACTGTACCAATCAACACGTTATTTTAATGAAGCATGCATGTTTTAGTGGGTTTCTATCTTGCCTTAGTTCATTTACAAGTAAGCAGTATATATATGAATTACTGAAATGAACTTGCCACCGTTCGGTGGATTTTACCTGTCCGTCTGAACTACCTGCACAATACTTACCATGCCTTCCCTGCCACGAAGACACAAGTTAGTTTGCAACAAGTTTAAATATACATAGGGATCACTGGCATGATGCCACGAAGGGACGGGTTTATAGTCTCAAGACACAGATGATATGCAACGCAGGTGGCGAGCCCCGCTGCATAACACCTTGTCCCATAACATACGACTATACATACGTTCCGTCCGGATCGGATTGGTCCCAGCGCCTCGACGACCGTCCGCGGAACTCATAACATACCTTGTGCATAAGTTGTCCGTGATCGAACAACATTTACAATAACAGTTCCATAGCATATAACGGTTTTGCATAGTCTTTTTGATCAGTGTATCGCATAGCATAAGGTGTTCAACATGCATATCACAATTATTGAAGAAGTGTTACATTCTAACAAAAGTGAAGCATATTATGAACATTCCAAACGAACAAGCATGCATATGAGTAACCATTCCCAAGTTGAATGACAAGCAATATAGTCTAAGCCTATTCTCTTTTATCTTGGTATCTTTTATTATTACTTGGTATCGTTTGATCGGGGCAACAAGAATGCAAGAGTTTATTTAGGCGTAGAGACTTGGAAGCAGGGCTAGCTAATCGGGTTGGTAGCCACTCACTTAGATTTTGGAAGGGAGAAGGAAAGAGGCGCTTTACGACTCCGCTCGAAAGCCTCCTACTGCTCGTTCACCTGCATCACGAACAGCTCGATCAATACTCCTTCCTCTCTTTCCAATCTCGGAATTAAAGTGCAGTTCAATGAACGAAAATAATGAAACTCATCGAAACCGTTCAAGAAAAATAAGCAAATCCCAAAACCAACTCAAAGCACGAAAGCAACAAGCGACATCGAAAACCGAGGTAATAAAAGATAGCAGCGGAGAGGTCCCTCCTGACTATGCCGCTAAGTCGATCCCGGGGGCACGGTCCACTGAATATGGGAATCGATTCCGAAGAAACAAATTCATAACGAGGACGAGTTCTTGTTTCAATCTATCCCGATCGAATGATACCGTCTTGTGTTTCTTAGCCGCGCTCTTCGAATAGGAGGAACGGGGCGCTACAGCTTTCTCGCTTGCGCGTTCTTTTCGAATCGTAAGGGAAAGAGATTGAAGTATGCTAACCAAGTATTGTTGCATTTTCAGGACGCATAACCAAAGAGTGAACGTCGCATAAGGCTTCCCCATCCTCTCGTTCGATTCATTCGGTGAGTGGCTTAGGCCCTTCGATGAATCTTTCAGTTCACACGCCTTAACAAAATGATCTCTAGTCTACACAAGTTACTTGTTCCTTTTAATGTTGCCTCACTAAAAGATAAACCAAAGAAATGAACTGCATGCAAATGTACATAGAGTTTCTGCTTTACTTCAATTGAATATGTGTCCCTTACTCACCTGCTGCATCACTATATCGTGCATTAAAACCTTCATGGTTAGTGTTTGTGTCAAGTGTAAAAAGAATGAATGAGAAGAGTCTAGTAGTCCGCCCTGATGTTCCGGTCCTTCGGGATCTAGGGGGGTGTGGCTATTAGATTGTTATATGCTTGCTAATGTTGTGCATCCTAAGAGTTCAGTAGATAAAGTTGCTTGTCATGCATGGGTCTTGGACAACTTGTGCACAAGGTCTCTCGATCGGTTTCTGGGGCACTGGAAATCGGTCGGTCCGGAAGGGATTGTGAGAGCACCCTGATGTTCCGTTCCTACGGGATCTAGGGGGGTGTTGTTGTCCATCAATGGGAAAACTCATGGGCCGTCATATAGATAGGGAGCATGCTAGGTTTACCTTCTTGCATACCTATCGTTTTGACTCCAAAGATTGATTCATAAGTTTATCCATATATGCAAATTATGGCTAACTTGTGTGTCAGCTGCAGGAATAACCGCTCGGCCGTGGATAAGAATTATCATATGCATATGCTATACATCGTCTATGTTTCCTTGCATGAATTGTTAAAAAGAAACTAGACAACTAGAAAGATCACCAAATAATGATAGCTTCATATGCTTACTTAGTGTGGATTTCTAAGGTGAGTTTGGCCATGGTCGCTCACCAGTACATGTGGTAGTACTGACCCACGTTTGTGGGCAAAAATCCAGGTACTGAAAGCGAGAGTTTGGCAAGCATCCTGAATCTGAATCAGCGTCAGCGCAACCTTCCGTAGGACTGTGCTCGTGCTGCTTCCTGTGCTTTCCTCTCCAGTGGGCTACTCCTCTTCTGCTAGATGTTTTGTTCTTTTGGTCCTACTAAAAGGATGTAATGTTTGGGCGTTGTGGCTAATTTTGGGAATGTAAAAAGTGTTGTAAGCCTTCTAAGGCATATTTTGTAACTCAGCCAAGCAAGCACTTTGTAATCCAAATCTTCAAGTATTCAATAAAAAGAAAGTATTTTGTGCCTATCAATGTGTTCAACTTTGGTTACCTGCATTTTCATTCCGTGCCTATATATGTATATTTTCGTCTAACTTGTGTCTTGTGCAGGTACGTTGTCTGGTGCAAGTGCAACTTAGGCTTGCACGGCATCGCGCCCAAGCAAGGACGATCAGTTCCGTAGGGACCAAGCGAGGACGATCGGCCCCTGCGGGATCGGGGCGCGACACTGTACATGTCAAATTAGAAGATAGAGAAGTTTAAGAACTCTCTTATCATTAATATAATTTTTTTTCATTTAAATCATTGCATATTCAACAGTATAATTTTTTCAAATTTAAAATCCAATTCATAAACTGAACTATAATCAACTAGTAAATGTACGTGGGTTGCACGTAATTTTTTTTTTTTAATATTGTTGAAAATAGTTTAAATATTTGTAAATTAAAATTAGTTATATATATACTAGTAAATGCACGTGCGTTGTACGTAAAATATTTTTTCTAATATTGTTAAAAATTGTTTAAATATTTGTAAATTAAATTTATATATATATATATATATATATATATATATATATATATATATATATATATATATATATATATATATATATATATATATATTGAAAAAATAGATTTATAAAATTCATTGATATTATTGAAAATTTAATAAAATATTATATTATGTTAAATTAGTTTAAATTTAATTTGAATATATATATATATATATATATATATATATATATATATATATATATATATATATATATATAACAATCTGGGTGGTTCCAATACACTCAATTTCAATCCAACCTATGTAACATAGTGTGGTTCCATTATATGAAACCAACGGGTGGATCATCCGATGTGGGACTAAAGGAAAGAAGGAAGTTGAGCTTTTGCTCAAGCAAAGCTAACAGTAATGCCTGAGCAATTAACTAGGTCAGTGCTTCACAAGTGTTCACTTGTCATCAAATGTTTATATGTTCGGTCATCTTTGTCATCTTTTCTCTGAAAAAAGATAGATAGATGAGATAATATATCAATGCTGAAGAGTAAAAAACAGAACAATGGCTACTGCTATTGTTTGATGAACAACAGAACTTAACAAGGAAATATGAGGCAATGGTTACGACAATCTTAAGTCAACGGTTGCTCGTGACTTTATATGATTAACGGTAACATGTAATATAATTATAAAAGATTTCAATAAAAATATTTCCAGTATATTATGGTGCATGGATCCTAAACCGCAACAAACACACCACTCTTGTGACCTTGTCCACACCAAAGTTGATGATTTGTTATGGTTTCTTATGAAGGAGGCGCCAAAATAACGATTATGAGTTATATATGAGTTCGGCCAAGGGGATCTCTCTTGCTAGTTCATATATAATATAGGCAAAGCTAATTGTAAATATATGAATTAGCACCCTAAAGGAATCAATTTATAATTGATTAGGAAATATATAGGAAGTATGCTAAAGAACAAACATTGTTGTTTCATAGTATGAATTATTTTCTTTGAAGGTTCATTTATATCTTATCAACAATCTAAACCATAGTTTGCAGTGCCGGCTGATACCGATCCGATATGATCGATATCGATACGATTTGGCATGTCCCAATCCAATACAGACCGATACCCGATATCGACATTGGAGATCTTTTTTTCGGTCAATTCGATAAAGAAAAATGAAAAAAAAAAAACAATCAGCAAAGGTGTAAAAACATAGTAAATTTGTAAAAATATGTAAAAATAACATTTGTACTCTTCTGAAAGCAATCCAGTATAATGGAATAAGATGGCTACTTTTGTTTATCAATCTTGGTTGTCATTTGTATAGAAATGACATGGGGTAAAATTATGTACTTTGTAGTACTTGTATTTTCATCTTATATTTAATAAAAGGCTTAATTGTAACTTGATACCCTCAACTATTCGAATTGTTCAACTTGATACCCTCAACTTTTATAGGTACCAACTTGATACCCTGAAAAAAAAATTGGACTAAATTACCCTCCCCTTCTCCCCCTCTCTCTCCGTCAGGCAGGCACGGGCGGGCACGCTCGAGCCGGCGGCGGACTAGCTCGCGGGGGGGGAGGGGGGGGGAGGAGGGGGGGCTGGTGGCGGGCACGCTCGAGCCGGCGACCGGCAGGCCCCCGTGCGGGGTCGGCGCGTGCACGCGGAACGGCGTCCAGCAGGGCGGGGTGTGGCGCGCGACGGAGGAGGGGCGGGGGGTTGTGGCGGGGGTGGGGAAGGGGGTGGCTGGGGTGAGGGGGGGATGGAGAGGGGTGGGGGGGCACCGGTGGGGTAGCCGGAGAAGGAGGCGGTGGGGTGGGGGAGGGGAGGGGTGGGGGAGGAATTTTTTAAATTTTGGGTATCAAGTTGAAACAATTCGAATAGTTTAGGGTATTAAGTTAACGTCTATAAAATTTGAGGGTATCAAGTTGAACAATTCGAATAGTTGAGGGTATTAAGTTGCAATCAAGGCTTAATAAAATTTGAGCAGGCAAAATTAAGGTCCCTGAAGCGAGGTAAAAAAAATGTGTATTAAAAATAGGTGGAAAAAAATGTGTATTAGAAATAGGGATGGCAATTTCCTCCGAATCCGACGGCGATCCGCGATTTTTTTCTCCCGATGGAGGACGGGTTTGAAAATTTAAAAGGACACGGGTTTGAAAATTTAAAAGGAAGATACTACGTGGACCACAAGTTTGGCCCGCGGTCCACGTGGCGTCTTTCCATTAGCAGGTCAATCGGTTGGCGGACCCGGACAAATAGGGGGAGAGGCAATGGGGTTGTCATCATTATTTTAAGTTAGCTTTGGTGGAAATTTAAAAAGAGAGTAAAGGAAATGGCAGCACGTATCAATTTGGAGTATCCTAGTGTGTATTGTAGTATCTGTGCTATGTCTGGCACATGACCGAACGCGTCGCACATGCTACATTGGTTTAGCTTTGAATAAGATCAGAATTTTGGTCGCACATATCTGAACCACAAGACAGGTTCCAAGTTTTAGGGTTCAGGTTCGTTGAAATGCAAATCGAAGCTTAAAATAAGATCAAAATTTTTGTCTCAAAATGGTGATCAATTTAACACGTAACAGTTTTGTATTTCAGCGATGCCAATTGATGGTGTTCAGAATTTGTTATCAAAAATTACGAATCAATTAGCGCTAAATTCCGACTTTAGACGAATTTGTTCTCCTCTCTGTCTTGTTTGTACTCATGTAAGTCTAATTTTCGTTATTGAAATCTGTTGCATTTTTGCTGTTACAGATGAAGGTGAAGGTGAACAAGGTTGTAGGTGTTGGGCTCTTCGGAAGATATCTGTTGCATTTTGATCTGCTTCTATGGGTCCATAAACTTGAAGGATTATTTCCACTCTTTTGGCTTTTTTGGGTTTTATCTTTAATTTTGTGAAGAAACTAACTTCATTTGGTATCTATGAAATGAAGCAACTTGTCCATGTAATGAGATAATTTTGATAGATATTGCAGTAAAGATGACAAGCCCTTATCACTGTCTGTACTTTTGTCATCTATGAAACAAATGCAGCTTTTCTGGCTTCAGTGTTCAGTGATTATCTAGAGGCTGCAGATACTCCATGATGGTATTGTGGACCTAATTTTTACTTAATATAAGTCCTGAGGAATTTTGCTAAGAGACAGGTGAAGCTCCTTAATCTGTTTACATAATGAACTTTCGTAACTCGATTTGATGAATAAAATGTCAACAGCTGCACTTGCTTAATATTTGCCCACGTCAGTTAAGAGGCATCACAATACACACATTTAACCTTGTTCAGGTGTTATATATAGCTCCCTTCATGGTCCCTACTTTTCCATCACTTTGGTTGGTTGTAAGCTATTTGTTTCCGTAAGCCCTCATAAGTTTACAAGGCCAACAACCTTTTCCACCGACAACTATCAATAATTGTACAGGTTCCTCGTGAAAGGTCCTGTTTACTCGCACAATATAGCTAAGAAACCCTCCTTAGACAAGTTTAATCCAATATTCTGGTTCTCTGAGGACAAATAGATAGTTGATACGAAGTTACTTTATGGTAGACTTCAGATTGAACAATAAGTATACAGTAATGCTCCTCATTTTTGCAGCAGATATAATTTTTGCATCAGACAATACAACCAGAATTTTGCAGTCGTTTCAAATTCAACACATGGCAACAAAAAGAAGTGTTTTAGCTCCTCATTTCAAAAAATTTGCAACAGATAACTGTTATAATTTTTTTCTTTTCTTTTCTTATTAAAAATTCCAGAATACCAAAAATAAAAGTGGATGTTACCGGCCTCTGGGGAAGTCGTGCACGAAGCACTGCCCTAAGAGTTTATTCGGGATCTGTGTGCAGACGTACCCGAAGCTCCTAGTGGTAAAACTCCCGCACTACCGGTATCTCGTTGCCGCACACGACTTGGAGAGAACGACCAGAACTTAGCTCTGCCCAGAGCTCGGAGACAACGGAAATTGAATATAATATTGACAGAGGTTTGGAGTACGAAATTTTTCTGATCGATTTACAAAGAAACCAGATGTGTATATATATAAAACATTTGTGTAACGGTCTGAATTAATGTACGATTAATTCAGCCGTTACGAATGAACCTGGACATGAGGATTTGTAACGTTCAAACAATTGTAACGTTTCAGAACTTAATTCCAACGTTTAAGAAAAAAATAAATGAAAGAAAGAAGAAGGAGCAAAAAGAATTTTAGGGTCCCAGCCCGACCCGAAGAGGAAATCGGATCGGCATTCGGCGCCCACAGATGTGGGCGCGTACCCGCACCCGTTACGCGCGCCGAACCGAGCCGAGCCGGGCCGGGCGGCGGCGGCGGCGCGCGCGTGTGGCCCAAGGGGTTCCCCACACAACAACTTAATAGAGCAAAGAGGAGAAAGTAATATATGTACACATGAAGGCTTTGGTGCATCCGATGTGGGACTAAACAAAGGAAGTGAAACTTGAGCTTTTGCAAGAAAAGCAAAACCAAAGCAAAACCAAAACCAACAATCCCCCCCAAAAGGTCAAGTTCCGAAACAGAGATAAGAGTGAAGTAAAATAGAGAGAGAGCATCTGGACAGTAAAATACTATGCATAGATGAGATGGACTACAGCCTTGAATCTCACGTAGTGACTATTGCCTTAATCTGAAGAAGTGCTTGATGGACTATGCCTTGAATCAGACTTCTTGAACCAGATTTAGAAAAATAGCACACATAGTACGCTAGAGGTCCTTGGTCTATCGGGTGGCGCTTTTAAATGGCCATGCGCACTTTCCACATTCATGAGAGTTGTCTGGGATCGCCCTGTCCCATAGTCGCGGCCTTCACGACCTCTCATATAGGTAAGTCCTTAATGGTTGGTGATATGAATCAACCTAGCATTACAGCTTGGACCTATTAAGAGTTTTAAACTCATCCTAACCATATCACACAGGAACACTGTCACCATAGGGATGGGGAATTATTGTACACATGTACAGCCGCTTGGGCTTTATTTTAATGAGATTTTAATCTCGAGTCAGTGTTCCATAAAGTCACCTAAGTTTAGCTTGTTTCTACCCATTGAACCGGCTTCTTGGGATCTCCAGTCAGACTCGGTTGGGTTGCCACTGCTAGTGACTAACTTATGGGCTTAACCCCATCCCCCTCGATGATTCTAGGATCAAAGTCCTAGACAGACCCTTCGTCAAGTGATCTGCAAGGTTCTTTTCTGACTTTGTATAGTCAAGAACCACATATTTGCCTAGTAGGCTTTTGATTGACTTGAAGCGCAGCTGCAGGTGCCTGTTCATCTTAGCATTCACAGAATCATGCTTTAGTAGTTCAATAACAGATTTATTATCACAATTTATAGAAATTGCAGGAACAGGACTAAGAGAAACAGGTATATGCATAATAAGATTTTTAAGCCATTCAGCTTCTGTGCAAGTTGTATCTAAAGCTATCATTTCGGAGTCCATTGTACTCCTAGCTATAATAGTTTGCTTACAAGAGCTCCAGGAGATTGCAGCTCCTCCTAGAGTAAATACATATCCAGTAGTAGATTTTATATCATGTGAGTCGGTTACCCAGTTTGCATCTGAATAACCTTCTATGATATCAGGGTGCCTAGTAAAATAAAGTTTGTAATCTAGGGTGCCCTTGAGATATCTAAATACCCTATCCAAGGCAGTCCAATGTGACTGATTTGGGTTACTGGTATATCTGCTTAGTCTCCCAATAGCAAATGCAATATCAGGTCTTGTCCTGTTTGTTATGTACATAAGGGAGCCTATCATCTGTGAGTATTTATGTTGTTCCAAAGGTGGTCCTTTATTCTTTTTCAGTACAATACTGCTGTCATAAGGAGTAAGGACAGGTTTCTTATCAAATAACTCAAATCTTTTTAGCATTTTTTCAATTGAATGTGCTAAAGATAGAGTATAACCCTCTTTGCCTTTGGTCACTTGCATTCCTAAAATTAAGTTGGCTTCTCCTAGGTCTTTCATATCAAACTGGCTAGATAAATAGTTCTTTGTAGTATTTATCAATTCCAGCGATGAACCTAGGATAAGGATGTCATCTACATACAAGCATAAAATGACACAACTTTTACATGTACCTTTAGAGTATATACATTTGTCATACTCATTTGACAAGAAACCATATTCACCAATTACTTTGTCAAACTTATTGTGCCATTGTTTAGGAGCTTGTTTCAGGCCATAGAGGGATTTTACTAATCTGCAGACTTTCTTTTCTTGACCTTTAGCAATGAAACCTTCAGGTTGGTCCATATAAAGTTCTTCCTCTAGATCTCCATTCAAGAATGTTGTCTTTACATCCATTTGATGGATTAGCATATCATGAATGGATGCTAAGGCCAAGAGAGTTCTAATGGATGTGATCCTAGCTACAGGAGAGTAGGTATCAAAATAATCTAACCCTTTCTTCTGGGTAAAACCCTTAGCAACTAATCTAGCTTTGTATTTCTCTATAGTACCATCGGCTCTGAGTTTTTTCTTGAAAATCCATTTACAACCTATTGGTTTATTCCCTAAAGGTAGATCTGTTAGAAACCAAGTGTTATTCTCCATGATGGAGTTGTATTCACTGTTAATGGCTTCTTTCCAGAAGGGAGCATCAGGAGACGACATTGCTTCTTCATAAGTTGAGGGATCACCCTCTATCAAAAATGTGAAGAATCCTTCTCCTAAATTTTTCTCAATCCTATTCCTTTTACTCCGTCTTGGTTCTAAGTCTTGTTCAGATTGAGAGATAGGTATTTGGACTTGAGAACTAGTAGAGGGTATAGAGGAAGAGATTGAACTTCTATCCTTAAAGGAAAATATGTTTTCAAAGTAAACGGCATCTCTTGCTTCTATAATGGTATTGTTAGAGATTTCATTTACTTCTGAGTGAGTCACTAGAAATCTATTGGCATAGCTGTCTAAGGCATATCCTATGAAAACAGCGTCTACAGTCTTGGGACCAATCTTTCTCTTTTTAGGTTCGGGAATTCCGACTTTAGCAAGGCATCCCCAAACTTTAAGGTAATTAATCCTAGGTGCTCTACCTTTCCACAGCTCATAGGGAGTCTTATCTTTTGTCTTACTAGGAATCCTATTAAGAATGTAACAGGCAGTTAAAAGAGCTTCTCCCCACAAGTTATCAGGAGCACCAGAGCTGAGAAGCATGGCATTCACCATATCTAATAGAGTGCGGTTCTTGCGTTCAGCAACTCCGTTAGACTGAGGTGAATATGGAGCAGTTACCTCATGAATTATTCCATGTTCTTCACAGAAGTTAGTCATTTCGTTTGAGGTATATTCTCCACCACGATCAGATCTAAGGATCTTAATCTTCCTTTCTAATTGATTCTCAGCTTCAGATTTGTAGACCTTAAATCTATCTAGAACTTCATCTTTGGTTTTGAGAAGGTAGATGTAACAATACTTTGAATAATCATCTATAAACGTAACAAAGTATTTTCTACCGCCTCTGGTCAAAATCCTATTTGAGTCACATACATCACTATGGATAAGTTCTAGAAGGTCAGAATTTCTTTCTACAGATTTGAAAGGTAATCTAGTGTGTTTGGCTTGAACACAGATTTTACATTTGTGTTTGTCATCTATTGGAGTCTTGGGAATAAGATCTAAGGTCATCATTCTTTTAATAGAACCTAGGTTCACATGACCTAGTCTGCCATGCCAAACATTTGATGATTCTATATTAGAGACAATGAGAGAACCATCAGACATTTTATTCATTGTACTTAAAATGAAAAGACCGTCTTTTACAAAGCCTTTTCCTATAAAAGAGTCATGCTTAGAAAAAATAATTTTATTAGCCTCCATTACAATTTTGTATCCTGAGGCTACAAGAAGGGATCCACTAACTAGGTTCCTCCTGACAGACGGCACATGAAGAACATCATGAAGAGTTAAGATTTTTTCTGATGTCATTTTCAGGTTAACTTTTCCTCTTCCAATTATTTGTGCCGTTGAGCCATCTCCTAGGGTCACACCTCCTCCACTTGATTCCTGATAGTTTGAAAAACAGGAGCGATCAAACGAAACGTGAAAATTTGCTCCAGAATCCAACCACCAATCATCAGAATGGTAAGAGAGGTTAATAAGGGGTTGAAAGCTTACAGACCTTAAGGAACTCGAAGAACCTTTGTGAAGCATGTTCGCTTCTGGTCTAACTGAGTCTGACTGAAGTTCTAGGTTTTTAGTTTTGGTGGTGATGGTTGTGGTGGTTAGGCTGAAAGTTTTTTTTTTTTTTTTTTTTCTTCTTCTTGAAGAAATTCTATTTTGGGTTTATACGGAAAATTAGACTTGGGTTTTCCTTGGCCTTCTACATGATAATAGTTTAGGTGGTCTTTGCTAAACAATCTTAAAATCTTTAGTTTTTCAAGTGTTGATCAACTCAGGTTAGCTGTAGGGGCCGGTTCCCAGCTAGCGGTGGTCCGAAGACTCTTAAATACCGTGTCGCTTAGGGTTATTTACACCCGGTTGACAGAAGGACCCTTTCGGCTTGTGCCCGAGTTTGTCTCTACTTTGAAACTTTAAATTCAAGATTTATTTGCAATTTCCTTTTTACTAAACTATTTTCTTTTGGTCCAAAAATTGCTTTCAAAATACTAAGTGATTAAAAAATTGCAATTGACAGAATTATCAAATGTACTAACAATATTTAAAACACTTGAAGCAAATTTGCAATTGACACAATAGTAAGCAATTTGATAAGTAAATAAATAAATCAATTGAGAAATTGAAATAATTTGCTACAGTGACTGTTAACTGTTAGCAGTCAACTTGTATTTGCTACGAAATCAACTTGTTGAATTTGTAGAAAATTAATTTGCTACGAAATCAACTTGTTGAATTTGTAGAAAATTAATTAGCTACAGTAACTTTCAATTATTTAGAATAAATCAATTTTATAATAGACACTGAGAAGCAAATCAATTTTAATATAGAAATTTATTGACTATATAAAGTTTTTAAAACAATTGAAACAAATCAACTTAGCATGCAGTGAGAAGCAAAGTCTAACAGACAAATAAACTATATAGAGTTTTCAACAGTAACTTTGCTAAACAGTGAGAATCAAATTCTAACAGACAGTGAGAAGGAAATTCTAGGACAGTGAAAATTTGCTAAACAGTGAGAAGCAAATTTTATAACATACAGTGATAGTCTGTTCTATATAGAGTTTCTGTTGTACTTAAGCAAATTCGTTCTATCAAAACTATTGAAACAATTCTAACACGATTAAACTCTTAGATTGTTATAATTTTTTTCTTTTCTTTTCTTATTAAAAATTCCAGAATACCAAAAATAAAAGTAGATGTTACCGGCCTCTGGGGAAGTCGTGCACGAAGCACTGCCCTAAGAGTTTATTCGGGATCTGTGTGCAGACGTACCCGAAGCTACTAGTGGTAAAACCCCCGCACTACCGGTATCTCGTTGCCGCACACGACTTGGAGAGAACGACCAGAACTTAGCTCTGCCCAGAGCTCGGAGACAACGGAAATTGAATATAATATTGACAGAGGTTTGGAGTACGAAATTTTTCTGATCGATTTACAAAGAAACCAGATGTGTATATATATAAAACATTTGTGTAACGGTCTGAATTAATGTACGATTAATTCAGCCGTTACGAATGAACCTGGACATGAGGATTTGTAACGTTCAAACAATTGTAACGTTTCAGAACTTAATTCCAACGTTTAAGAAAAAAATAAATGAAAGAAAGAAGAAGGAGCAAAAAGAATTTTAGGGTCCCAGCCCGACCCGAAGAGGAAATCGGATCGGCATTCGGCGTCCGTTACGCGCGCCGAGCCGGGCCGGGCGGCGGCGGCGGCGCGCGCGTGTGGCCCAAGGGGTTCCCCACACAACAACTTAATAGAGCAAAGAGGAGAAAGTAATATATGTACACATGAAGGCTTTGGTGCATCCGATGTGGGACTAAACAAAGGAAGGGGAACTTGAGCTTTTGCAAGAAAAGCAAAACCAAAGCAAAACCAAAACCAACAATAACCCTGGTACAACCAGATCAAACAAAGCACAAATAAAACTCAACACATAGTCAAACAAAAAAGAACTCGGACAAATACTACACAGCAGAATTAGAACATTCAAGATAATAAAACATGTTCATATATATATATATATATACATTGAAGAAAAAAGATCAAGTATTACATTTAAGTCAGAAAGATATGTTCATGGAACACATGTTCATAAACTACATCTACTTAAACTGCACCTTCTTCAACATATCATTACAAAGTCCATCTAAACTCACTTGTACTTTCAAATTGTATTCACCATCTTCTTTGGCATTCGATGCTATTGCAGCAGATAACCATTGAAAGTTGTCACATTTATAACACTTCAAATATGAGATGTCATGATTGTGCTCAGTTCCAAATATACACAATTTTCTTACACCTGAACATTTTGGATCACTGCATGGTGTAGCCTTCCAATTACATGACTTGATAAGGTGGTCACTACCTCCACAACCGAAACATACATCCCCGTATGAAGCAGAACTAGTGGAGGACGTAACATCATCAAACCATTGAAATAAATTACATTTTGTGCTGGTGAAAATCTTCCTTCCCATTGAACTAGGCCTAGTAGAGAGCAACAACTTTCTAATGCCATCGCAGGTTCGATTTCTACACCTCGTATACACCCATGCGCAAGCAATTGAAGCGTCATCATACTTATTACACATTTGACATCGTTCCTGATAAAATCATCTTGTAGTATTTGTTATCAATATTTATAATATAAATATATATATATATATATATTATTTTTCAAAGAACAAGGAAACTAAAAAATAAAATTGTTACCGACCTCCGGGGAAGTCGTGCACCAAGCACTGCCCTAAGAGTTGATCCGAGGTCTATGTGCAGACGTTTCTCGGAAGCTCCTAGTGATAAAAACTCCTGACTACCGGGTTCTCTTCGTCGCACACAACTCGGAGAGAGAGACCGAACTTAGCTCTGCCCAAATCAAGGATTTAGAGATCAGAATGTGGTTCGAGAGAGAAATGAAAGAGAGGTTTCACGTAGGATGATTTTCTGTAAAGAAAGAAGGAGGAGGTGACCGCAATATAAAGGCAGACCAAAGACACAGCCAACTGACAAGAGATTAAATGGCTCTTAAAACTAGCCATTAAAGAGAAATAACAAAAGGAAATAAACGTGGAGGAATGGCTGTCAAAAGAGTTGTTACAAGGGTTCAATGAACCTGGACATGGTGCCTCTACGTTCAAATTTGAATGAGTCAAATAGTTCAAAAAGTAAAGAAGAGCAAAAAGATTTTTTGGGTCCCAGCCCGAACCCGAAGAGTAAATTGGATCGGAATTCGGCGCCCACAGGTGTGGGTACGTACCCGCACCAGTTACGCACGCCGAACCGAACCGAACCGAACCGGGTGACGGCGGTGCGCGCGTGTGTGGCCCAAGGGGTTCCCCACACAACATCTTTAAGAAAGCAATGAAGAGGAACTAATATATACATACAAAGAGGGGTTGACTCATCCAATGTGGGACTAAAGGAAAGAAGGAAGTTGAGCTTTTGCTCAAGCAAAGCTAACCGTATGTGGTAGTAAACTTAGCATTATTGAAAAGAAAGTGACTTTTTCTCTCTCTCTCTCTCTCTCTCTCTCTGTATATATATATATATATATATATTATCAGAAACTCAGACCGATCGCAATTATGTTCAATTTGAATGACCGAGAAATTCCTCAATCATGTCCTCACAAATCAGAATCACTAGAAAAACTAAAACCGATCGCAATTATGTTCAATTTGAATGACTAAGAAACTCCTCTACTTTCTCACGCCATCCTTCAGCACGATCGACACCTTTGAGTTGCTCCATTCGATGGTGATGTGAACCTCGTCAAGGAGTGGTGGTGGATCGTTCCCAAGAACTGGTAGGGCGGGATGCTGAGGAAGCGAGTCCGGTGTCGTCGTCGGTGGCGAAGGGGCGTCGGGAAGGAGTGGTGGTGGATCGTTCCCAAGAACTGGTAGAGCGGGATGCTCCTCCGAAGAAGTAGGAGGGCGTGTTGTCGTCGGTGCCGCGGGAAGAGGAAGAGGAAGAGGGGGAGAAGGGGCGGCGGCTGCAGCCGCTGGTGTGGCTAGCCGCTTCTTGATGCGCTTGTTGTTTCCATTTCCAAGGTAGGAACGGATCATCTCCACGCTCGATTCAGACAGAATTCTCTTTTTTTCTTGTCTCTCTGCACGGTCACCCATCTCTCTTGCTTTTTTTTTCTTGGATGTTTTATAGCTTTTTCATCTTTGATGTGACCTATCTGATGTATTTATAACTGCTATAGGTCGATCATTGTTAAAGCCCAAAGTATATCCGATTTGATTTGGACATTAATCACGAGTGTTCCGATCACCGGGTGATCGGACTAAAACTTGTATTATAGTTTAAAATATTTCAATCAGTATGTAAATTTCATGTGTGTCAAGTTTTAAACTTGTTACCTATAAATTATTGAAAAAATTTGGCAAAAATAACGTGACAAAAATATGTTTAATTAGTCAAATTTGATAATATGTTTAAGTATGTGAAGTTTCTAATCTCAATATCTTTATTTAAAAAATACTTGATCGAATTTTTTAATATATTTTACTTTTACTTCGATACTCGTACTTGCACTCTCACCACGTCCACGCACCACCCGAATCGAATTGTACTGCTTCCGCCTTGCAAATATTTCAATTTTGAAAAAGGAACAAAAAAGATAGCAGGATAAAAGTTGACAAATATAACATATTTTCTCTGACTAATTATAAGCAACTTATTATGCAATATTTCATAAAAAAGTTCGTATTTTACAATAAAAGAATATTCGTCATTAAAAGACTCATTTTGTCACTGAAAGTCTAATTTAGTTACTAAAATGTGTCACTAAAAGAGTTTGAGTATCCAAAGTCTAAAACGGACAAACCCAATATCCAATGTCTAATTAAGTCTAAACCTAGTACCTTTATACAAAATAATCATAATTAAAAGTTTTAATTAACAATGATAATAGAAATAATAACCTAACTTGTTTTTTAATAATAATAATTTATATTCTAATATTTATGTTTAAATGATAATTATTTCTGTAAAAAAAGGGGGGGGGGGGGGGTAATCATATCCAGATTTACCACATCTCCAACCAACATCCACTTTCAACAACCATCCAACTAATCGAATTCTTTTTTTTCCATTTTCAACAACCATCCAAACAACGAAACTCTATTTTTTTCTCCACTTTCATATCGTTCAATTCCACCAACAAAACAATATTTACAAAGTCAAAATTTATGCGTACGCATCGCGTACACAAATTTTCTTCTTTCACTTTCACACTTTTTTTACACTTTCTTGCAACCCAACAGCCCTATAGTGTACAACCAAACAAAATGAATGAACCTAACCCTAACCTAGCTGCCCTATTTTCGCCAGCCTTCAAGCGGAATCTATGCCCTGATTTGTAAATAATTTTTATCATAGCACATCATTACTTACTCGGGGCTATCACAAAATAGTTATTTTTATTTACAAGTTTGCCACCATAAAAACTTACTTAGGACTAGCCCACTACCTAGTATAAAATTCAACTTTTTTTTTTATATTTTGCTTCTTTCTCTTTCAAATTTCAAATATGTTAGGATTCCATGTTCATGCATACATTTCATCTCCTACGGACTAAAATATGGTTTATTATACATTTTGGGGGATTTTTTTGAAATTTTGAACCTATTCTGGAGTTTTGAACTTCGAAAATTCGCGCACAGTAACGACAGGGATGATGATGGTCTGTCAAATTTGTTGACAAACCTGACTAACGCTGGGACTGTCAAAAATTTTGACATCCCTGTATAAAGTTAGGACTGTCAAATATTCATGACTGTTTAGAATTGTCAAAAAATTTAGTAGTCCTATAATACAGAAAAAATTGCAACATAGAATTGAAAATTTCAAGTATCATAGGACAGTCAAAAAAATTGACAATCCTGACTGTTGTTTTTTACAGTCCTAAGGGTCCAATAGATTTAAATTTGGGGTGACAAAATTTTTGACAGTCTTGACTATTGTTAGGATAGTCAAAAAAAATTACAGTCCTAACGAAAAAGAAGTTAACCATAACCAAATTTTCATTCACTTTAACCAACTTTTTCTATGCTTTGCATTGTCCAATCAGTACTGTTTATTTTATATTCCAGCTACTATAGAAAAATATAATCAACAAAAATAGTGAAGGTAATTGGTCAGTCTAAAAGATATTATAGTTTGGTAATTTTACTTAGTCTAACTGCAAGTAGGAATATGAAATTGGAATGCTGAACTTTTGCTTGGTTGGCCACTTCTGTATGTTTCACCTCACTAAATGTAAATGGGAGGTGAACTGGTAGTAATCCATCATATTCCATTTCTTCCTCCAACATACTGACTATTCCATATGTTCTGTCCAGATCGGATCGGTCCCAGCGCCCCGGCGACCGTCCACGGAACCACAAACCTTGTGTACAAGTTGTCCGTGACCAACGATATCTAGTACTAAGTTATCAAATGGCACAATTTAAGGCAAAACAAGCACGAGACGAGTCCATTACACGATCCATTTTGCATAGTCTTCCTGATCATTTTATTGCATAGCAAGGTCTATTCTATACATAGCATAATTCATAGAAGAATTATAAATTCTAACTAAAATTGAAGCATGGAAAGAACATTCTAAACGAACTAGCATGCAATAGGGTAACCGTTTACAAGTTGATTGACAAGCATCAAGTTATCCAAGTTTATTCCTTTTTATCTTGACATCTTTTAGTTATTATGGTATCATTTGATCGGGACAAGCAAGAAAGCAAGATTTTTAGATGTGAAGACTTGGAAGAAGGGTCAACTGAATCGAATATAATCCACTCACAAGTTGGTTGGAGAAGGAAAGAAAAGAGGTGCTTCAGGACTCTGCTCGCACGTCGCCTACTGCACGATCACCTGCATTGCCACGAACAGCTGATCAATACCTCTTATACTCTTTCCAAGTTCGGAATTGAAGTGCAGTTCAACGAACGAAAATAATAAAATCTATCGAAACCGTTCAAGAAAATACAAACAAATTCGAAAACCAACTTAAAGCACGAAAGCAGCAAGGCGACAACGAAAACTAGGCAAGAAAACTTGTAGCAGAAAGGTCCCTCTTGACTCTGCCGCTAAGTCAATCCCCGGGGCACGGTCCACTGAATATGGGAATCGATTCCGAAGAAGCAAATCCATAACGAGGATAAGATCTTGTTTCAATCTATCCCGATCGAACGATATCGACTTGTATTTCTTAGCCGCGCTCCCCGAATAGGGGGAACGGGGCACCACATATGCGTCCTCTGTCACGCCTCGATTTCCGCTAAATCGATAATCGTCCCCCGGGCATGATGCCGTATAGGCTGCATAGTGAGCTTCCGCAAGGATTTTCTTTATGAGTTCTGAGTCGTTGGACACGAATAGAAGGTCGCAGTCCTATCTCAAACCTTCGTTCTCGACTTTCGGCATCGTAGAGATGAGACTTAGCAAATTTTGCAAGTCTGTTCTCTGCGATGCCGAGAGTCGAGCACGAAGGTTTGAGATAGGATTGCGACCTTCTATTCGTGCCCAACGACTCAGAACTCAAAAAGGAAATCTTTGTGGAAGCTCACTATGCAACCTATACGGCATCACGCCCGGGGGACGATTATCGATTTAGTGAAAATCGGGGCATGACATATTGGTATCAGAGCATGGCTTCAGATCCTTTGACCCTCGTGTCAGATGAGTTTTCTTGAAATGACCCTGTCCCTCCTAGTTTAACCCTTGAATTCGCTTGGCCAAAATAAGATGCGTTCTATATAGTGAGTCCATAATATATTTTGAGACTGATACAAGTTACTTTTCTTTGAAGGAACGACATCGCGCCCGGGGAACGATTATCGATTAAGCGAAAATCGGGGCGTGACATCCTCAAGCAGAACATCACACACTATGCATGTCATCGATGACCCACAACTCCCCTTGAACTGTGTGAATGATGATGCTCCTGCCTCAGATTGAGTTTACTGCAAACCTTGATCTCCTCCATGGTCTCGAACTGCTAAAACCAAAATCGCTCCATGAAGTTTTGGCAAACCACGAGTCGCCAAAACCGGATCCGTGAAACAACCCCCACTTGGAGACCGACCAGCTGTCCTTGGACCGACAGACTGACCATCAATCTTTGATTCATCACCATTCGTCATTTTGTCTCGACTAACCGAATTCTTCGTATCCCTTAAAGTATCTCGAAGCCCCTCCAAGATCAGTTCCCGATGATCCACCTCATATCGAATACCCATCTAGTCTCCATCCAGTGTCTGTGGTCTGCCTGTACACCTCATCGGCGTGAGCCTGTACATGCCACAACACAAATTTTCTCGATCCAGCTGTTGGGAACCCTTCGTAAGCATCTAATCTTTGTCCCCAAACAGATTGCGACATTCATCATCCGCCAGCCTCCCTACCGAAACCAAGTTGTAGCGCAAACTCGGTACATGTCGCACACCCTTGAGAACGATCTTCTCACCAAGCTTCGTTGTCAAGTGCACATCACCGATGCCTACAACTACAGTTGTCCCTTTGTTGCCCATCTTCACACGTCCAAACATATCATCGTGGTATGACGTGAAGATCCTCCTATATGGAGTGGCATGATACGACGCTCCCGCATCCATGACCCAATTGCAATCATGCCATAAGCCACAAGGTTTCTCTGCATTGGTTGCTGTTGTGATAAGATCTCACATAGCCGTGAGATTCTCCTGATCGTCCTTGCCTTTGGCCTTCTCAGATTTGAGCTTTATGTAGTTCCTCTTGACATGATCCCTTTCGCCACAGTGATGTCAGCCCTCTTTGCGGTCCACAGTCGCAAGATCCCGAGAACTCCTCCATGTCCTCGCTTGTGACTTGGGTCTTCCTTTCCCATAGGAAGTCAGCAGAGTAGACTCCTTCGACGATTCCACTTGCTTACTGTCACGCCCCAGTCCCAAAATACCGAGGGACTGGACGTGTGGCAATGGCCAGCAGCACGCACCGATGGACAAATCCAATTTAATGGATCCATCAGGGCATACTTAAGCTGTAAAATCAAGTCTACGACAATCATGGCACAATTAATCTCATCCACACAAGATATAAAATATGATCCACAGAATAAATAAGGAAATGTAAATCATCAGCTAGTCTCACAAAGTGCTTCGGGGAACAACCCGATAAATATCTGATACAATGGTTCAACAAACCAGAATTAAATGACTGAAATAAATAAATAAATAAATAAATAAATACTGAGCAAGAAACATGGATGCTCGGAAAAAGTCTTCGGCTAACACCTCGTCCTAGGATGGCGGTACCGCTCCTGGATCAGCTCCTGCTCCGGTCCCGTATATCTCGGGATAGATCTCGTCCTCAAATCCTGGGGACATAATCCGGATCCAGGTCCTCAGGAGACATAGCAAGGTACAAGAAAGCTCATGCCAAAATAAATGCAGTGTAGCAGATAATGAAATAAATAGGGCAAATAAGTAACCATCTAAGTGAAAATGCAAGTGAGAGCAGCACGAGTACTCAGGCTGAGCCACTACAAGCTCTGTGTCGGGGAGACGGTAGTGGTAATAACACGTAATGTGCCTAGCTCTGCTACGAGAGTTGTAAACCCCCTGATTTTTCAAAATTTTAAAAACTGGATTTTTCACAATTTTCTGGAATTTTCTGGGAATTTTCTGTAATTTAAAAACAGGGTTTTAATTATTCAATGATTTTTAATTGATAATAAACAGTATTAAAATATTATGAAAATAATATTTTTGGATGTAAAATGAAAAACTGGACTTAGGACAATTTTTCTGGAATTTATCGGACCCCGGACCTATTTTTAATGCCTAAAAAGTATTTTATTATTTATTTAATTAATTATGTATTTAATTACTGATTTTATATTTATTATTATTATTAATATTATTATTACTATTTTCTTAAAATAAACCGGCCCATAGTCCGCGGCCCGCTGGGCCCGGCCCACCGGGCCCAGCCCGAAACCCAGCCCAACCCCTACCGGGTCGGGTCGGGTCTGCCCGCCGCCCGACCCGCTCACCCGCGTACCCGTCTGCCCCACGACCCGCACGCAGCCCCGCGTTCTCCGCCGACCGCCGCGCGCCACCCCGGCCACGACGCCGCTTCCGCCGCGCCTCACCCCTCGTTCAACCCCGGCCCGCCTCTCTCGGCCCCTCGCCCCGCCGCTGCCCCCTTATAAAAACCCTCCCCCGTCCCCTGCCGTCGACCCCCCACCACCACGATCACCACCGCAGCCACTGCTCCCCTCCGCCTCCGACGCCGCTGCCCTCTCCGTCGACGCCACCGGACCGCGCCACCCTGCCACCGCCGGGCCGTCCTCGCCTCTCCCCAGCTCCTCCCTCTTCCCCGTCGACGGACACAGACAGCCGCAGCAGCAGCCGAGCGCCGCCCGCTCCGCTCCGGCAGCCGCCCCGTGCCCGGCTCCGGCGCCGCAGAGCCGCCGCGTGCCCTCCGCCGTTGCCTCAGCCGCCCGGCCGCCAGCCACCGTCCCAGCCGCCGGATCCCCAAACCCTAACCCTAATTCTCGGTTTCCGTGTCCGACACGAATCGGACACGTGTCGGACACGGTTCGACCCTGTTTTCGGGTCCCCTTCAGGTGCGTGTATCTTTTTGCTCGTAGCTCCGTTTTAGTTTCCGCAAATTACGTTGCGAAGCCTGTATGACCCTCTCGGTGTCCGGATAAACTGTTCGGGGCATCGCATCCTGTGGTGATCGCACACCGCGATCCAAAAACAGAAAAAACCCAGACCCCGATTCACCCCGGAACTGAGTACGTCCCGCCAAATGGGACGACTTGGTCGCGCGCGGTCTTTACAGATACGTGCGCCTCGTCGATACGGACGTGTGGGTTTTCGCGGAAGCTGATTCGGGTGTGCGTGCACCCCGGAATCAACGCGTATCCGCGGACATCGCCCCGTATCCGTCTTTTCTGCAATTCGACCTAACTTTGTGTACACACGTCGGATCGAGACGAAACTTGCGCCATCGGACTCGTAGCAATACGCTGGTCCTGTGGGTCAAGTTTGGTTCGATTCTGAGAACGTTGACGAAATCGCGTGTCGTGGGCCCCACAGGCCCCGCTCGACGGGCGATTTTGTGAACGGCTCATCGGAATTCAATTCTGAAAGTTCCGTTGGGTTTGTATCAGCGTTTCTGACCTGTTGACACTAAGTTTGGTGAATTTGGAGACCTTTGACCCGGACGCGTTTTTCGGTGCAAAGCGGGCCCACCGGTGGACCCCGTTTTAGCCCGAAACTGTCGTTTCTGCCCTTGTCTCCAAATTGGACCCAAGGACAGGCGTTTCTAGCTGATTGATATTTTCTGGATATGATGGTGATGTTTGTTTCAGCAACCGGAGTACCGCCTGCAATTCCCGCCGAAGTCAGAGCCGTAAACACAGCCGGAACCGCAGGCAAGTGTACCTTGCCAAACCCTGCAGCTTGCTAATTATTTTTTGGACTTAATTATGAAATAGTGGGCAAGAAAAGCTTGCTAAATCTCAGTAATTCTTGACATAGTATTTTACTTGATGTCTTGTGGAATTAAATGTAAACTTGTTTTAACTGCTTAACCTAGGAAACGGGTGACGTGCTTAGTGTCCGATCACAGTCGGGTGCCAACTCCGTACGCGGGGTTGTGTAACGTCACATAGACATGGATAACGAGACCCGATAATTCTCGTACTTGTCCTATCAAGTACACCAGAACCCAGGACACTTGACACTATTTCATGAAACAGAGTCTTCCTGAGACATTCAAGGTGATTCTGTATAGGATGCATGTTTTATGACATAGACTTTACATTCTTAGACATTTGATTCATAGCTACCAGACTTGCTGCATTAGTTATAATCTCGCTGACATGGACATGAGACGTTATGGTCATGGCTTGCGTGATTACATTGGGTGGGGAGAGACACACAGACTACAGGCTGATATTATATATATAAAACATAGTATATAACATAGTGTAGTTCATAGTTATTGCCGCTACCGGCTCCCCGACATAGAGCTTGTAGTGGCTTCAGCCTGAGTTCTAGTGCTGCTCTCATGTTGCATATCACTTAGCTGGTTACATAGCTTACCCCCTTGTTTAATTAACTGCTGCACTGTATTTATTTGGCTTATATTTTCTGTACCTTGCTGTCCCCTGAGGACCTGGAATGGATGATGTCCCCAGGTACAGCTGAAGAGAACTACCCAGAAGTGTACGGTACCGGAGCACTCCTCGGAACAGAACCAGGAACAGAGGACGAGATAGTGGCCGAAGACTTCTCTTGAGCGCCGGCTGCAACTACTCAGTATTTACATTTTTCAGCATTTATTTCCTGTCTTTTCTTAATTGTAACAGAATAATTCTCGGATTTGTTTCCCGAGATAACCTTATTTGTTATTGCATATTTATTTCCATTACATTATTTCTGGCAATTAATCTGTCTATTTCTGTGGATGAGATTAGAATTACCTGAGACTTGTACTTATTTCTGCTAGACTACAGCTTAAGCATGCCCTGATGGATCCATTAAATTGGGTTATCCATCGGTGCGTGCTGCTGGCCATTGCTCACGCTTCTCCAGTCCCTCGGCATTTTGGGACTGGGGCGTGACATGGTTTTTGTGGTGGCCCATGCAGGTCTACGACTAAATTGTTCGGTTTCAACTTAGGGACCGAACAGGCCTGCAATAAGATAGGATAATTTTTAGGATCTCATCCACTTGCTTGAATCGTTTTTGATCTCTATATCGACTTCAAATAATTTACTTGCATCTTGCCTTGATTCCTGTGCGCCTCTTATTGGTTATTTTTGATACAGGAAAATGGACCCACAAGAATGCAACGAGACTCCCGTCGGAACACCCCAAGCTACAGGTGTCACCTATGACGACGAAGTGACACCAGTCGAAGAAGTTCCACCAACTCAACAGAGCCAGCAGGCAGGTCGACCTACCTCCCGATTCCGACGCGATGACATTCCACCTCCGCCGCAGTTCGTTCCACCAACGCCCGTGCTCCCACAAGGACAGCCAATTGACGGGCAGCAGATATTTCAAATGATCTACGCGATGATGCAAGCCCAGCAACAAGTCCAACACGAGGCTCAGCGTCGCGAAGCTAACTTCTGGAGGGACAGCATCGTAACTGTATTGGAGCAGGCCAACCTACCAGCTCGACGGCCATCTACAGGCTCTATCACTGACTTCCGCCAACTGAAGCCCCGTACTTTCTCCGGCAAGGAAGAGCCCACAGAAGTTCACGAGTGGCTCACCAACATACGGCATCAACTTGAAGCAGCTGAGCTTCCACGGGAACGCTGGATGACTGCTGTCCGAATGCAGTTGACAGGCAACGCGCACCACTGGTGGTTGTCTGAGGAGACGCGACTCGGACCAGACCGAGTCACTTGGGAGGAGTTCTCCAGACTCTTCCAAGAGATGTACATTCCGGCTATCGCACGATCCGAACTGCGGGACAAATTCAACCGTCTCACTCAGGACTCTATGGCAGTGGAAGAGTACAACGCGGAATTTATTCGTCTGAGCCGCTTCGCCCCAACCCTGATCCCGGGGAAGAGAAGGCCGAGAAATTCTTCGACGGACTGAACATTGAGCTGCAGAAACTCATCGGATCCGTCGCACCTACCTCATACTCGGACGTTCTCGCTGCAGCCCGACGCATGGAACGCGTCACCAGGAGAGAGTCTCGCCTCAAGCGGCCAATCACCTCAGCACCAGACAGAACATCGCCAGGAGAATCTGCAAAAAGATCTCACACGAACCAGCCACCCAGGGCAGCTTCGCAGACCCTTCCTACCTGTCACTACTGCGGCAAGATAGGCCATGTCGAGAAGGACTGCAGACGCAAGTTAGGGTTATGCTTGATTTGCGGGACCAATCAACACATAGCCAAGGACTGTCCCCGGCATCGAGATGGAGCACCAAGGGCAAACCAACCAGCTTTGCCAGCACCGAGGCCACCTCTGGCACCTCAGGCGACACTGTTCCAGCAAGCCCAACAGCAGCAGAGGAATCTACCTCAAGGACGAGGACAAGCTTATGCGCTGACTGTGCAGAACGCTGATGCGAGTAAGTGATTCGTAGTTATCCGTTTTTGTCTTGTGTAGTTCGTGCCTCTTGGTTCGTGACCTCAGCCCCAACCTAGTAATTTGCAACTTGTTAATAATAACCTGGTTTTTATAAAAGTTATAGTTTTAACTAGATTTTCCTGGAAAGTGTAAACTTTCGATATTTAGGGAAACGGTATTTCCCTGAAGTCTCTTGTGGTGTATTTTCAAACGATGTTTGTGACCGCGTCATCTCTGTTGACCGGTTATTCTTTGATTGCGAGGACGCAATCCTCTTAAGGGGGGTAGATTGTAAACCCCCTGATTTTTCAAAATTTTAAAAACTGGATTTTTCACAATTTTCTGGAATTTTCTGAGAATTTTCTGTAATTTAAAAACAGGGTTTTAATTATTCAATGATTTTTAATTGATAATAAACAGTATTAAAATATTATGAAAATAATATTTTTGGATGTAAAATGAAAAACTGGACTTAGGACAATTTTTCTGGAATTTATCGGACCCCGGACCTATTTTTAATGCCTAAAAAGTATTTTATTATTTATTTAATTAATTATGTATTTAATTACTGATTTTATATTTATTATTATTATTAATATTATTATTACTATTTTCTTAAAATAAACCGGCCCATAGTCCATGGCCCGCTGGGCCCGGCCCACCGGGCCCAGCCCGAAACCCAGCCCAACCCCTACCGGGTCGGGTCGGGTCTGCCCGCCGCCCGACCCGCTCACCCGCGTACCCGTCTGCCCCACGACCCGCACGCAGCCCCGCGTTCTCCGCCGACCGCCGCGCGCCACCCCGGCCACGACGCCGCTTCCGCCGCGCCTCACCCCACGTTCAACCCCCGGCCCGCCTCTCTCGGCCCCTCGCCCCGCCGCTGCCCCCTTATAAAAACCCTCCCCCGTCCCCTGCCGTCGACCCCCCACCACCACGATCACCACCGCAGCCACTGCTCCCCTCCGCCTCCGACGCCGCTTCCCTCTCCGTCGACGCCACCGGACCGCGCCACCCTGCCACCGCCGGGCCGTCCTCGCCTCTCCCCAGCTCCTCCCTCTTCCCCGTCGACGGACACAGACAGCCGCAGCAGCAGCCGAGCGCCGCCCGCTCCGCTCCGGCAGCCGCCCCGTGCCCGGCTCCGGCGCCGCAGAGCCGCCGCGTGCCCTCCGCCGTTGCCTCAGCCGCCCGGCCGCCAGCCACCGTCCCAGCCGCCGGATCCCCAAACCCTAACCCTAATTCTCGGTTTCCGTGTCCGACACGAATCGGACACGTGTCGGACACGGTTCGACCCTGTTTTCGGGTCCCCTTCAGGTGCGTGTATCTTTTTGCTCGTAGCTCCGTTTTAGTTTCCGCAAATTGCGTTGTGAAGCCTGTATGACCCTCTCGGTGTCCGGACAAACTGTTCGGGGCATCGCATCCTGTGGTGATCGCACACCGCGATCCAAAAACAGGAAAAACCCAGACCCCGATTCACCCCGGAACTGAGTACGTCCCGCCAAACGGGACGACTTGGTCGCGCGCGGTCTTTACAGATACGTGCGCCTCGTCGATACGGACGTGTGGGTTTTCGCGGAAGCTGATTCGGGTGTGCGTGCACCCCGGAATCAACGCGTATCCGCGGACATCGTCCCGTATCCGTCTTTTCTGCAATTCGACCTAACTTTGTGTACACACGTCGGATCGAGACGAAACTTGCGCCATCGGACTCGTAGCAATACGCTGGTCCTGTGGGTCAAGTTTGGTTCAATTCTGAGAACGTTGACGAAATCGCGTGTCGTGGGCCCCACAGGCCCCGCTCGACGGGCGATTTTGTGAACGGCTCATCGGAATTCAATTCTGAAAGTTCCGTTGGGTTCGTATCAGCGTTTCTGACCTGTTGACACTAAGTTTGGTGAATTTGGAGACCTTTGACCCGGACGCGTTTTTCGGTGCAAAGCGGGCCCACCGGTGGACCCCGTTTTAGCCCGAAACTGCCGTTTCTGCCCTTGTCTCCAAATTGGACCCAAGGACAGGCGTTTCTAGCTGATTGATATTTTCTGGATCTGATGGTGATGTTTGTTTCAGCAACCGGAGTACCGCCTGCAATTCCCGCCGGAGTCAGAGCCGTAAACACAGCCGGAACCGCAGGCAAGTGTACCTTGCCAAACCCTGCAGCTTGCTAATTATTTTCTGGACTTAATTATGAAATAGTGGGCAAGAAAAGCTTGCTAAATCTCAGTAATTCTTGACATAGTATTTTACTTGATGTCTTGTGGAATTAAATGTAAACTTGTTTTAACTGCTTAACCTAGGAAACGGGTGACGTGCTTAGTGTCCGATCACAGTCGGGTGCCAACTCCGTACGCGGGGTTGTGTAACGTCACATAGACATGGATAACAAGACCCGATAATTCTCGTACTTGTCCTATCAAGTACACCAGAACCCAGGACACTTGACACTATTTCATGAGACAGAGTCTTCCTGAGATATTCAAGGTGATTCTGTATAGGATGCATGTTTTATGACATAGACTTTACATTCTTAGACATTTGATTCATAGCTACCAGACTTGCTGCATTAGTTATAATCCCGCTGACATGGACATGAGACGTTATGGTCATGGCTTGCGTGATTACATTGGGTGGGGAGAGACACACAGACTACAGGCTGATATTATATATATAAAACATAGTATATAACATAGTGTAGTTCATAGTTATTGCCGCTACCGGCTCCCCGACACAGAGCTTGTAGTGGCTTCAGCCTGAGTTCTAGTGCTGCTCTCATGTTGCATATCACTTAGCTGGTTACATAGCTTACCCCCTTGTTTAATTAACTGCTGCACTGTATTTATTTGGCTTGTATTTTCTGTACCTTGCTGTCCCCTGAGGACCTGGAATGGATGATGTCCCCAGGTACAGCTGAAAAGAACTACCCAGAAGTGTACGGTACCGGAGCACTCCTCGGAACAGAACCAGGAACAGAGGACGAGATAGTGGCCGAAGACTTCTCTTGAGCGCCGGCTGCAACTACTCAGTATTTACATTTTTCAGCATTTATTTCCTGTCTTTTCTTAATTGTAACAGAATAATTCTCGGATTTGTTTCCCGAGATAACCTTATTTGTTATTGCATATTTATTTCCATTACATTATTTCTGGCAATTAATCTGTCTATTTCTGTGGATGAGATTAGAATTACCTGAGACTTGTACTTATTTCTGCTAGACTACAGCTTAAGCATGCCCTGATGGATCCATTAAATTGGGTTATCCATCGGTGCGTGCTGCTGGCCATTGCTCACGCTTCTCCAGTCCCTCGGCATTTTGGGACTGGGGCGTGACAAGAGTCTACGGCCTCACAATAGTAGTAGATATATATAGAAAATAGCCTGTAGCCTGTGTGTCTCTCCCCACCCAATGTAACCACGCATATTATAATCATAACGTCTCATGTCCATGTCAAGCGGGATCATCACTAATGCAACAAGTCATATGTATCTATGAATATAGTATCTCTGTCAAGTCCTGTATCCTATACAGAATCACCACGAATATCTCGAGAATATCCTGTCTCATGAACAGTGTCAAGTATCCTGGGTCGTATGGTCCTTGATAAGACAAGTACGAGAATATAAGTGTCACGCATGTCCATCTCTAAATGACAGTACCCAACACTGCGTACAGTGTTGGCACCCGACTAATAATCGGACGCTAAGTACGTCACACGGTCCTAGGTTGAGCATGCACATCAACATAATGAAATAAGGGAAATATATAACAATACTGCAGAGTTTGGCAAGGTACACTTGCCTGATGTTTGAATATCTACAATCGTCCCGGTATCAGTGGATCCTGTGAGTACTCCTCCAAAAGATGTAATAAACATCACCAACTATCTCAGAAGATGTCAAATAGCTAGAAATTTCTGTCCTTACGTCTAATTTGGACACAGGGGCAAAAAGGTCATTTTCGGGCCAAAGCGGGATCCACATGTGGCCCACTTTGCACCGAAAAGCGTGTCAGGGTCAAAGGTTTCTAAATTCCTCAAACTCAGTGTCTACAAGTCAGGAACGATGATACGAACCCAACGGAACTTCCAGAATTGGATTCAGATGAGCCGATCACAAAATCGTCCGTCAAGTGGAGCCTGTGGGGCCCACGATACGCGATTTTGTCAACGTTCTCAGAATCGGACCAAACTTGGGTCACAGGACCAGCGTATTGCTACGAGTCTGATGGCGTAAGTTTCGTCTCGATCCGACGTGTGTACACAAAGTTACAGCATATTCCAGAAAAGTCAGATATGGGGCATTATCCGCGGATACGCACTGATTCCGGTGTGCTCGCACATCCGAATCAGCTTTTGCAAAATCCTGCACGTCCGTATCAACGACGCGCACGTATCTGTGAAGACCGCACGCGACCAAGTCGTCCCGTTTGGCGGGGCGTACTCAGTTCCGGGATGAATCGGGGCGTTATTTTTCCTGTTTTTGGATCGTGGTGTGCGATCACCACAGGACGCGATGCACCAAGCGGGTTGCACGGGCACCGAGAGGATTATACAGTCTACGCGTAGCAACTGACGAAAACTAAAACGGAGTTACGAGGTGAGAGAAATCGGTACCTGAACAGGGCTCCGTGAATCTGAGTTTTTACGCGTCCGATCGTCCACTTCGTGTCCTGGACGTGTCCTCGTGTCTGCCGTGTGTCTGAGCTAGGGTCCTGACTTGGGGGCAGCGGGGTTTCGTCGGAGGGTGTCGGCTCGGGGAAAGCAGCGGAGCGGTGAGGTCGGCGGCGTTCGGGGACGACCGCGGGTACCGTGGTCGGCCGGTCGGGCACAGCGATAGATGGCTGCTGTGGAGTCGGCCGCGGAGGAAAGTCAGACGACAGCGGGGTCGACGCCGGTCCTCAGCGGCTCGACGGCGCTCGGGGACGGCCGCGGGTTGGTCGTCGAGGCGTCTAGGGTCTGCTCGGTGCTACGCCGGTGGGGTCGGGGCTGACTCCAGGCGGTCGAGTCTTCGAAGAGGGATGGCCGGCGAGATGGGCAGCGGCCAGCGGACTCCGGCGAGGTCGGATTGGGGAGGATGAAGGTGAACAGGAGGAAAAGGGTAGGGGTCGGCCGAAATAAATTTTAGGTTAGGTTTGGGATTAATCTTTAGGTTTTGTTTTCTCCTTTACTAATTATGAAAAGTTGTATTTATAACCATGTGAACTAGGGTTTTGTTGACCTAGGGGTGGGCTTGGTCAACCCTCCTTGGGGTTGGGCCTAGGACTTGGGCTTGGGTTAATTCTCCTTGGGCGACTTGGGCTTGGGTTAACGCTCCTTGGGCTTGGCCTCGGCTCTCATGGGGATGTTGGACATTTGGCACGAGTTTAATTCGGTTTAATGAGCCAAAAAGTTTTTAAGGCTTAAAACGCGTTTCCGGAATCCAATAAATTTACCGAAAAATACCCTATGTTCGGTTTTCCATTTTATACCATAAAATCTTATTCCCATCATATTTTAATTCCAAATAACTGCATTTAAAAATCCTTAATTATTTTGATTCTTTTCTAAAACTACCAAAAATCCAGGAATATTATTTCAAAAATTTTATTCTGAAAATTAGGGTGTTTACAATCTTCCCTCCTTAAGAGGATTGCGTCCTCACAATCAAAGAATAAGCTACTAAAGAAAGATTTATGGACATACAAGATTGCTTAGTTTACAACTGCCTCCTCAAACAGGTGGGGGTAACGCTGGCGCATACAATCTTCTCGTTCCCAAGTCGATTCTCCAGTAGAATGATGTTTCCATGCTACACGAACCAGTCTGATTGTCTGTCCCCGCAATGTCTTCTCACTGACATAGAGGATGCCAACTGGTTGTTCTTCATATCTCAAGCTTGGGCCTACTGCGATCTCTGAATGATCGACTACGTGACTTGGGTCGGTCACGTACCTTCGCAGCTGTGAGACGTGGAATACGTCATGCACTCCCTCTAAGGATGGAGGTAATGCAAGACGATAAGCCACCTCACCAACGCGCTCTAGAATGTCAAATGGCCCAATATACCTTGGGCTCAACTTGCCTCTGCTCCCGAATCTGATAGTACCTCGAGTGGGCGAAATCCTTAAGAACACGTGCTCTCCTTCTTTAAACTCTAGGGGACGTCTGTGCGTATCTGCCCAATACTTCTGTCTGTCCTGAGCTGCTCGAAGATGATTCTGGATCTGTTTCACCTTTTCCACTGTCTGCGTTACCAATTCTGGACCCAGTATTTGACGTTCACCAACGTCACTCCAACATATAGGCGATCTGCATTTCCTTCCGTATAATGCCTCGAATGGTGCCATCTGAATGCTGGTCTGATAACTGTTATTGTAGGAGAACTCCACTAAGTGCAAATGATCTTCCCAAGATCCTCCAAAGTCTAGCATACATGATCGCAACATATCCTCCAATATCTGAATAGTGCGCTCCGATTGGCCATCTGTCTGTGGGTGGTATGTCGTGCTGAATTTGAGTCTGGTGCCCAGACTCTCTTGCATGCTTCTCCAGAAGTGAGAGGTAAATTTCGAATCTCGATCCGATACAATACTAACAGGCACTCCATGTAATTTGATAATTTGTCGCATATACATGTCGGTTAGTACCTCTGTGGACTGTCCAACTCTAAATGGCAAGAAGTATGCCGATTTAGTGAGTCGATCCACTATAACCCATACTGCGTCTCTTCCGCTGGGCTCCTCGGAAATCCTGTGATAAAATCCATCGTGATATGCTCCCACTTCCATTCTGGTATAGGAAGCGGCTGTAACATACATGCAGTCCTCTGATGTTCGGTCTTCACCTGCTGGCAGACTAAGCATTTGGCCACAAATCTCGCAATCTCCCTTTTCATTCCATGCCACCAGTAATACTGTCTCAAGTCTCGGTACATCTTTGTTCCTCCTGGATGAACAGAGTACATAGAGCTATGTGCTTCCGTCATTAACTCCTGTCTTAATTCTCCATTTGGAACATATAGGCGATTTCCAAACCTCAATGTCCCGTCTTCGTGTATGTGAAGTCCTGTCTGCATGCCTGCTTCTGTCCTCTCTTTCAACCTTCTAAATCTAGCATCGGTGGGCAATGCCTCCTTAATCTTCTCCACGAGTGATGACTTAATTTCAAGATTAGCCATCAAGCCATTCTGTCCTGGTAAGACAACCTCTATTTGAAGCTCCTGTAGATCTTTCAATAACTCGGGCTGCATCGTCAAGAAATAAGCCGTAGGCTTCCTGCTGAGCGCATCTGCAACGACATTTGCCTTTCCCGGATGATACTGCAGATCTATGTCAAAATCTACCATCAATTCAAGCCAACGCCTCTGCCTCATGTTAAGCTCCTTCTGAGTATATACATACTTCAGACTTTTGTGATCTGTAAAGATATCTACTTTCTTCCCATAAAGGTAGTGCCTCCAAATCTTCAATGCAAATATAACTGCTGCTAACTCCAGATCGTGTGTTGGATAGTTCTTCTCGTGAACCTTCAATTGTCTCGATGCATAAGCAATGACTTTGCCATGTTGCATCAAAACACATCCCAATCCGCTACCTGATGCATCGCTGTAAACAACAAAACCTCCTGACCCTGAAGGAAGAGTCAAGACAGGTGCTGTTGTTAATCTTTTCTTCAATTCTTCGAAGGCCTTCTGGCAGTCTTCGGTCCATATAAACTCCTGGTCTTTGCGTGTCAGCTTCGTCATCGGTTCTGCGATCCTCGAGAAATTTTCTACAAACCTTCGGTAATATCCCGCGAGTCCGAGAAAACTTCTCACCTCTGCAACTGATGTGGGTGTAGGCCAAGTCTCTATTGCCGCAACTTTCTCTAGATCCACTGAAAGTCCTTCTCCTGAGATGATATGTCGCAAGAAAGGCACTTTGCCCATACAGAACTCACACTTACTGAGTTTAGCGTATAACTTTTCCCGTCTCAAGTCTCTAGCACGATTCTGAGATGCTCCTCGTGCTCTTCATGGCTCTTGGAATATATGAGAATGTCATCAATGAACACCACCACGAATTTATCCAAGAACTGATGAAAGACTCTGTTCATCAAACTCATAAACACTGCTGGCGCATTGGTTAAACCAAACGGCATTACCAAGAACTCATAATGTCCATACTTAGTCCTGAAAGCTGTCTTCGGGATGTCTTCCTTCCTTACTTTGATCTGATGATATCCGGATCGAAGGTCAATCTTCAAGAATACCCTTGCACCACTCAACTGATCGAATAGATCATCAATGCGTGGTAAGGGATACCTGTTCTTGATGGTCACAGCATTCAGTGCCCTGTAGTCAATGCATAACCGTACTGTTCCATCCTTCTTTGGCACAAATAATATGGGTGCTCCCCAAGGTGAAACACTGGGCCGGATGAAACCCTTATCCAGAAGGTCGTCAACCTGTTCTTTCAACTCCACTAACTCCTTAGGTGCTAGCCGATATACTGATGAAGTGATAGGCTCTGCTCCTGGAGTTAAGTCTATTGTGAATTCTATTTTCCGATCGGCGATAAACCTGGAAGATCATCGGGAAATACATCCACAAATTCAGATATGACTCTTGGGTAACCTGTCTTCCTTCTACAGATAGTATCCTAAGAGTGGGCTGAACTCTTTGCTCTACTGCTCCTCGAAGAAACTCGAATTCTGGATGTCCAGGCGGTCTAAATATAACCTTTCCAAGCCGACAATCAAGAGTCGCATGATACTGACTTAACCAGTCCATACCAAGTACAATATCATAGTCATGCATAGAAAAGATCAGAAATTGGGCTCGCATCTCTCTCCCATAAACTACTACAGAATATGATCTACAGACGTCACTAACCGGAATAATTCCACCTCCCGTAAGAATTCTCTTCATCTTCGGAAGGGGTGCGGTAGCTACTCTATGGGTGGCTACAAAGCTAGCTGCTATAAATGAATGCGATGCTCCAGAATCAAATAATGCTACAGCTGGTAATGAAGCTATTAAAATAGTACATGCGATGACCTCGCCTGCAGTAGCTTCCTGCTCAACAGCTAATGTGAATGCCCGGCCTCTTCCCTGAGCTGGACCTCTCTGCTGCTGCTGTTGCTGCTGCTGAAATAGGGCTGCCTGTGGTGCCAGTGGTGGTCTCTGCTGGTAGACCCTATAGCTGGTGGTCTAACTCCTCCAGCTCCTGTCTGCTGTGCTCCTACTGCTGGATAAGCTGGTCGTGGTGCAAGCAAGGCTAGTCTCGGTGCTCCGTCTCTATGTTTAGTACAGTCTCTGGATAGATGCTGGTCTGATCCACAAAGCAGGCATAGTCCCAATTTACGCCTGCACTCTCTCTCAATGTGTCCTACCTTGCTGCAGTGGTGACAGGTAGGAAGAGATATGGCCCTGTGCGCTGCTCTCTCCGGTATACTCCTCTGGAATCGTTTTGCAGAATCTCCAGGTGTTGTCTTGGTTGGTGCGGATGTGTTTGGCCTCTTCAGATTCGATTCCCTTCTAGTGACGCGCTCCATGCGTCGTGCTACTGCAAGGACCTCGGTATAAGATGTAGGTGCGACCGAGCCAATCAATCTCTGAAGCTTGAACTTCAGTCCATCAAAGAACTTTTCAGCTTTCTCTTCCTCTGTCGAGATCAATGTCGGAGCGAAGCGACTTAGGCGTATAAATTCCGCGTTGTATTCTTCCACTGTCATACTGCCTTGGATGAGGCGGTTGAACTTGTCTCTGAGCTCTGATCGTGCAACTGCCGGAATGTACATCTCTTGGAAGAGTCTGGAGAACTCTTCCCATGTGACTCGGTCCTGTCCGAGCCTCCTTTCTTCTGCTAGCCACCAGTGATGCGCATTATCAGTTAACTGCATTCTGACTGCAGTCATCCACTTCTCTCTCGGAAGTTCAGCGGCTTCCAACTGATGCTGAATGTTAGTGAGCCATTCATGAACTTCTGTTGGCCCTTCTTTACCAGAAAATGTACGAGGCTTGAGATGACAGAAATCGGTGATAGATCCCGTCGCTGTTCGCCTCGTTGGTGGATTTGCCTGCTCCAATGCGGATACCAGGCTGGTCCTCAGATACTCTGCCTCCTGGCAATGGGCCTCTTGCTGAATCTGCTGCTGGGCCTGCATCATGGCATACATCATCTGGAACATCTGTTGCCCGTCCATGGCTTGTTCGGGCGTGAAAACTGGCATCTGGGGAGTGAACTGTGGTGGAGGTGGGATGTCATCTCTCCGGAACCTTGGATTAGGCTGACCGGTTTGATCGCTCTGCGATGCTTGTCCTCCATTCCCTGGAGTCACTCCGTCTGTGTAAGTAACCACAGCGTCGTGCGGCGTATCCAATGGAATCTCGTCTCCGTTCCTGGGATCCATTACTCTGCAACCAAAAGATAAACCGTAAGAACGCTCAGAGGAATCAAACAGGATACAAATCAAGTAACAATTTTCGAGTTCGATATAGAGTTCAATAGTGGTTTAAGTAATGGATGAGATCCTATAATTTATCCTATCCTTAGGGCAGGCTGGTTCGGTCCCTAAGTTGAAATCGAACAATTTAGTCGTAGACCTGCATGGGCCACCACAAAAACCATGTCACGCCCCAGTCCCAAAATACCGAGGGACTGGACGCGTGGCAATGGCCAGCAGCACGCACCGATGGACAAACCCAATTTAATGGATCCATCAGGGCATACTTAAGCTGTAAAATCAAGTCTACGACAATCATGGCACAACTAATCTCATCCACACAAGATATAAAATATGATCCACAGAATAAATAAGGAAATGTAAATCATCAGCTAGTCTCACAAAGTGCTTCGGGGAACAACCCGATAAATATCTGATACAATGGTTCAACAAACCAGAATTAAATGACTGAAATAAATAAATAAATACTGAGCAAGAAATATGGATGCTCAGGAAAAGTCTTCGGCTAACACCTCGTCCTCGGATGGCGGTACCGCTCCTGGATCAGCTCCTGCTCCGGTCCCGTATATCTCGGGATAGATCTCGTCCTCAAATCCTGGGGACATAATCCGGATCCAGGTCCTCAGGGGACATAGCAAGGTACAAGAAAGCTCATGCCAAAATAAATGCAGTGCAGTAGATAATGAAATAAATAGGGCAAATAAGTAACCATCTAAGTGAAAATACAAGTGAGAGCAGCACGAGTACTCAGGCTGAGCCACTACAAGCTCTGTGTCGGGGAGACGGTAGTGGTAATAACACGTAATGTGCCTAGCTCTGCTATGAGAGTCTACGGCCTCACAATAGTAGTAGATATATATAGAAAACAGCCTGTAGCCTGTGTGTCTCTCCCCACCCAATGTAACCACGCATATCATGATCATAACGTCTCATGTCCATGTCAAGCGGGATCATCACTAATGCAACAAGTCATATGTATCTATGAATATAGTATCTCTGTCAAGTCCTATATCCTATACAGAATCACCACGAATATCTCGAGAATATCCTGTCTCATGAACAGTGTCAAGTGTCCTGGGTCGTATGGTACTTGATAAGACAAGTACGAGAATATAAGTGTCACACATGTCCATCTCTAAATGACAGTACCCAACACTGCGTACAGTGTTGGCACCCGACTAATAATCGGATGCTAAGTACGTCATACGGTCCTAGGTTGAGCATGCACAGCAATATAATAAAACAAGGAAAATATATAACAATACTGCAGAGTTTGGCAAGGTACACTTGCCTGATGTTTGAATATCCACAATCGTCCCGGTATCAGTGGATCCTGTGGGTACTCCTCCAAAAGCTATAATAAACATCACCAACCGTCTCAGAAGATGTCAAATAGCTAGAAATGCATGTCCTTACGTCCAATTTTGACACAGGGGCAAAAAGATCATTTTCGGGCCAAAGCGGGATCCACATGTGGTCCACTTTGCACCGAAAAGCGTGTCAGGGTCAAAGGTCTCCAAATTCCTCAAACTCAGTGTCTACAAGTCAGGAACGATGATACGAACCCAACGGAACTTCCAGAATTGGATTCCGATGAGCCGATCACAAAATCGTCCGTCAAGTGGAGCCTGTGGGGCCCACGATACGCGATTTTGTCAATATTCTCAGAATCGGACCAAACTTGGGTCACAGGACCAGCGTATTACTACGAGTCCGATGGCGCAAGTTTCGTCTCGATCCGACGTGTGTACACAAAGTTACAGTGTGTTCCAGAAAAGTCGGATACGGGAAGTTGTCCGCGGATACGCACTGATTTCGGTGTGCTCGCACATCCGAATCAGCTTCTGTAAAATCCTGCACGTCCGTATCAACGATGCGCACGTATCTGTGAAGACCGCACGCGACCAAGTCATCCCGTTTGGCGGAGCGTACTCAGTTCCGGGGTGAATCGGGGCGTTATTTTTTCTGTTTTTGGATCACGGTGTGCGATCACCACAGGACGCGATGCACCGAGCGGGTTGCACGGGCACCGAGAGGGTTATACAGTCTATGCGTAGCAACTGACAAAAACTAAAATGGAGTTACGAGGTGAGAGAAATCGGTACCTGAACAGGGCTCCGTGAATCTGAGTTTTCACGCGTCCGATCGTCCACTTCGTGTCCTGGACGTGTCCTCGTGTCTGCCGTGTGTCCGAGCTAGGGTCCTGACTCGGGGGCAGCAGGGTTTCGCCGGAGGGTTTCGGCTCGGGGAAAGCTGTCAACCCCCTGATTTTTCATAATTTTTAAATTAGGATTTTTCATAATTTTCTGGAATTTTCTGGGATTTTTTCTGTAATTAAAAACAGGGTTTTAATCATTAAATAATTTTTTTAATGATAATAAACAATATTAAAATATTATAAAAATAGTATTTTTGGTGTAAAATAAAAAACTGGACTTAGGGTAATTTTTTTGAAATTTATTGGGCCCGGACCTATTTTATAACACCTGATTAATTAATTAATTAATTATTTATTTATTTATTAAAACCTAACCCTAACCCGAGCCCAACCGGGCCCAAGATCCAGCCCAGCCCAGCCCAAAACCCTAGCCCAGCCCATGGGTATCGGGTCGGGTCGGGTCGGCCAGACCCGAAACCGCGAACCCGACCCGGCTCCTCACCCCCACGACCCGCACCCCTCCCCGCGTTCTCCGGCGGCGCCCGCATCCCCCGCCGCTCCGCCCGGCCAACCGCCTCCTCGCCTCGGCGCCCCTCGGCCCACGACCCCCTCCTCTCCGCCTCCACCGCCACGACCCGGCGCCCCAGCCCCCTCGCTCCGCCTATAAAATCCCCCTCCCTCTTCCCTCTCCGACAGCCACTCTCCCCCGCCGACGCCCCGTCGCCACCGCCCCCGACCTCGCCGCGACGCCGCCACCGCCTCGCCGCCCTCGCCCCCGCCTCCTCCGGCCAGCAGCGCCGCCTCCCTCTCCTCCTCCTTCCTCCTCTTCAGCAGCCCGCAGCCCCTCCGCCCGCTGCTCCGGCCCCTGCGCCGCCTCCGCCCAACCTCGCGGGCAGCGCTGAGCCCCCTCCGGCCGGCCTCCCCCACCGCAGCGCCGCCGAGCTTCGGCAGGAGCCCTGAACCCTAACCCTAGGGTCCTGGCGTGTCGGACACGGCCGGACACAGGATCCTCAGACCCGGACATAGCCCTAGCTCAGACACGTGTCGGACACGATTTATACTCGGTTTTTCAGCCATGTTTAGGTACTTGTAACTTCTTGCTTGTAGCTCTGATTTCAATTCCGTCTTTTGCATCGCAAAGCCTGCGTGACCTGTAAACTCTCTGAATTTTCAAAATTTTAAAAACTGGATTTTTCACAATTTTTTGGAATTTTCTGGGAATTTTCTGTAATTTAAAAATAGGGTTTTAATTTTTAAATGATTTTTAATTGATATTAAACAATATTAAAAAATTATGGAAATAATATTTTTGGGTGTAAAATGGAAAACTGGACTTAGAACAATCTTTCTGGAATTTATCGGACCCCGGACCTATTTTTAAATGCCTAAAAATTATTTATTTATTTATTTATTGTTTTATTATTATTATTATTATTATTATTATTATATTTTTTTAAATAAATCCGAGCCCGGCCCGGCCCATTGGGCCAAACCGGGCCCAGCCCCGCCGGCCCAGACCCTGCCTAGCGGGTCGGGTCGGATCCGCCGCTGCCCGAACCCGACCCGACCCGGCGCCCGTCTCCCCCACGATCCCTCTCCCCCGCGCCCCGCTCGGCCCGCAACCGCCCCGCCCACGCTTCCCGGCCGCCCGCCCGCGTCTTCCGGCCTCCCCTCCGCTCCGCTCGGGCCACGACGCCCCCTCCTCCGCCTCGCCCGGCGCCAGCTCCCCCTCTCCAACCCTATAAAGCCCCTGACCCAGCCCCTTCGGCTACCCCCACCGCCATCCCAGCTCGCCGCCACCGTCCCGCTCGCCGTGCTCCACCGCAGCCGCCACCCGCCGTGGCCTCGCCCCGCCGACGCGCCACCCCCTTCTCCTCCTTCCCCGCAACCAGCACCCCCAGCCCCCTCTCCTCTCCTCCTCCTCCCCGCTCGGTTCAGCAGCCCCTCGCCAGAGCTCCGGCCGCCTCCCGCGCGTCATTGCCGCCTCCGCCAGCGCCGCCTCCGGCCTCCCTCCCCCGTCGCAGAGCCGCCAGCCACCGCCGCAGGGTCAATCCCTAAACCTAACCCTAGGACGAGCTACAGTACCGGACACGGACACGACACAGGACACCGACTCGACATTCGGACACGCGGAATTCGGGTTTTTTTAGCCCTGTTCAGGTACTCCTAACTCTCTGCTCGTAACCCCGTTTTCAATTCCGTCTTTTGCGTTGCGAAGCCTGTATGACCCTCTCGGTGCCCGGACAAACTGTTCGGGGCATCGCGTCCTGTGGTAATCGCACACCGCGATCCAAAAACAGGAAAAACCAGACCCTGTTTCACCTCGAAACCGAGTATGCCCCGCCAAACGGGACTACTTGGTCGCGCGCGGTCTTCACAGATACGTGCGTGTCGTCGATACGGACGTGTGGGATTTCGCAGAAGTCGATTTGGGGGTGCGTGCACACCGGAATCAACGCGTATCCGCGGACATCGTCCCGTATCCGCCTTTTCTGTAATTCACCCTAACTTTGTGTATACACGTCGGATCGAGACGAAACTTATGCCATCGGACTCGTAGCGATACGCTGGTCCTGTGGGTCAAGTTTGGTTCGATTCTGAGAACGTTGACGAAATCGCGTGTCGTGGGCCCCACAGGCCCCGTTCGACGGGCGATTTCAGGATCGGCTCATCGGAATTCAATTCTGAAAGTTCCGTTGGGTTCGTATCAGCGTTTCTGACCTGTGCACACTGAGTTTGGTGAATTTGGAGACCGTTGACCCTGATGCATTTTTTGGTGCAAAGCGGGCCAGTATGTGGACCCCGTTTTGACCCGAAACTGTCGTTTCTGTCCTTGTCTCCAAATTGGACCCAAGGACAGGCATTTCTAGCTGATTGATATTTTCTGGATCTGATGGTGATATTTGTTTCAGCAACCGGAGTACCGCCTGTAAATTCAGCTGAAGTCAGAACCGCAACTGGAACCGGAACCACAGGCAAGTGTACCTTGCCAAACCCTGCAGCTTGCTAGTTATTTCCTGGACTTAATTATGCAATAGTGGGCAAGTAAAGCTTGCCAAATCTCAGTAATTCTTGACATAGTATCTTAATAGATTTCTTGTGGAATTAAATATAAACTTGTTTTAACTGCTTAACTTAGGAAACGAGTGACGTGCTTAGTGTCCGATCATAGTCGGGTGCCAACTCCGTACGCGGGGTTGTGTAACGTCACATAGACATGGATAACGAGACCCAAAAATTCTCGTACTTGTCCTATCAAGTACACCAGAACCCAGGACACTTGATACTATTTCATGAGACAGAGTCTTCCTGAGACATTCAAGGTGATTCTGTATAGGATGCATGGTTATGACATAGACTTTACATTCTTAGACATTTGATCCATAGCTATCAGACTTACTGCATTAGTTATAATCGTGCGTGACATGGACATGAGGCATCGTGGACATGAGACGTGGGATTACATTGGGTGGGGAGAGACACACAGACTACAGGCTGATAATATATAAAACATAGTATATATCATAGTGTAATTCATAGTTATTGTCTCTACCGGCTCCCCGACACAGAGCTTATAGTGGCTTCAGCCTGAATTCTAGTGCTGCTCTCGTATTGCATATCACATAGTTGGTTACTTAGTTTACCCTGCTGATTGTTCTATTTGCTACACTGATATTCATTTTGGCTTGAGTTATTTCTGTACCTTGCTATGTCCCCTGAGGACCTGGATCTGGATGATGTCCCCAGGTACAGCTGAAGAGAACTACCCCGAGGTGTACGGTACCGGAGCACTCATTGGAGCAGAACAAGGAACCGAGGACGAAGTGGTGGCCGAAGACTTCTCCTGAGCCCGGCTTCAGCTATACAGTATTTTCATTTTCAGCATTTCAATTCCTGTCTATTTTTCCTTGAATGTAACAGAATAATTCTCGGATTTGTTCCCGAGATAACCTTATTTGATATTGCATATTTATTTCTATTGCATTTATTTCCTGGCATTAATCTGTGTTATTTCTGTGGATGAGATTAGAAATACCTGAGACTTGTACTTATTACTGCTAGACTACAGCTTAAGCATGCCCTGATGGATCCATTAAATTGGGTTGTCCATCGGTGCGTGCTGCTGGCCATTGCTCACGTGCTCAGTCCCTCGACATTTTGGGACTGGGGCGTGACATGGTTTTTGTGGTGGCCCATGCAGGTCTACGACTAAATTGTTCGGTTTTAACTTAGGGACCGAACCGGCCTGCAATAAAGAATAGGATAAGTTTTTAGGATCTCATCCACTTGCTTGAATCGTTTTTGATAATCAGTATCGCATTCGAATAAATTTATTTGACTTGCATCTTGCCTTGATTCCTGTACGCCTCTTACTGGGTATTTTGGATGCAGGAAAATGGACCCACAAGAATGCAATGAGACTCCCGTCGGAACCCCACAAGCTACAGGTGTCACCTACGACGACGAAGTGACACCAGTCGAAGGAATTCCTACAACTCAACAGAGCCAGCAGGCAGGTCAACCTACCTCCCGATTCCGACGCGATGATATTCCACCTCCGTCGCAGTTCGTTCCACCAACGCCCGTACTCCCACAAGGACAGCCAATTGACGGGCAGCAGATATTCCAAATGATCTACGCGATGATGCAAGCTCAGCAACAAGTCCAACACGAGGCTCAGCCCCGCGAAACTAACTTCTGGAGGGACAGCATCGTAACTGTACTAGAGCAGGCCAACCTACCAGCTCGACGGCCAACAACAGGCTTAATCACTGACTTCCGTCAACTGAAGCCCCGCACTTTCTCGGGAAAAGAGGAGCCCACAGAAGTTCACGAGTGGCTCACCAACATACGGCATCAACTTGAAGCAGCCGAGCTTCCACGAGAACGCTGGATGACTGCCGTCCGAATGCAATTGACGGACAATGCCCATCACTGGTGGCTATCCGAGGAGACACGGCTCGGACTAGACCGAGTCACTTGGGAGGAGTTCTCCAGACTCTTCTAGGAGATGTACATTCCGGCTATCGCACGATCCGAACTGCGGGACAAATTCAATCGCCTCACTCAGGACTCTATGACGGTGGAAGAGTACAACGCAGAATTCATTCGTCTGAGCCGCTTCGCCCCAACCCTGATCCCGACAGAGGAAGAGAAGGCCGAGAAGTTCTTCGACGGACTGAACTTCGAGCTACAGAGACTCATCGGATCCGTCGCACCTACATCCTACTCAGATGTTCTCGCTGCAGCCCGACGCCTGGAACGCGTCACCAGGAGGGAGTCTCGCCACAAGCGGCCAATCGTCTCAGCACCAGACAGAACATCACCAGGAGAATCTGCAAAGAGATCTCACACGCACCAGCCACCGAGGACAGCTTCGCAGACCCTTTCTACCTGTCACTACTGCGGCAAGATAGGCCATGTCGAGAGGGACTGTAGACGCAAGTTGGGATTATGCCTGATTTGCGGCACCAATCAACACATAGCCAAGGACTGTCCCCAGCATCGAGATGGAGTACCGAGGACGAACCAACTAGCTTCACCAGCACCGAGGCCACCTCTGGCACCTCAGGCGACACTCTTCCAGCAAGCCCAACAGCAGCAGAGGAATCTACCTCAAGGACGAGGACAAGCTTATGCGTTGACCGTGCAGGAAGCCGATGCGAGTAAGTGATTTATAGTTATCCGTTTTAGTCTTGTTGTAGTTCGTGCCCGTTGGTTCGTGACCTCAGCCCCAACCTAGTAAATTGTAACTTGTTAATAACAACCTGGTTTTTCATATAAGTTATAGTTTTAACTAGATTTTTCCTGGAAAGTGTAAACTTTCAATTTTTAGGAAAACGGTATTTCCCTGAAGCCTCTTGTGATGTGTTTTCAAACGATGCTTGCGACCGCGTCATCTCTGTTGACCGGTTATTCTTTGATTGCGAGGACGCAATCCTCTTAAGGGGGGTAGATTGTAAACCCCCTGAATTTTCAAAATTTTAAAAACTGGATTTTTCACAATTTTCTGGAATTTTCTGGGATTTTTCTGTAATTTAAAAACAGGGTTTTAATTTTTAAATGATTTTTAATTGATATTAAATAATATTAAAAAATTATGGAAATAATATTTTTGGGTGTAAAATGGAAAACTGGACTTAGGACAATTTGTCTGGAATTTATCGGACCCCGGACCTATTTTTAAATGCCTAAAAATTATTTATTTATTTATTTATTGTTTTATTATTATTATTATTATTATTATTATTATATTTTTTTTAAATAAACCCGAGCCCGGCCCGGCCCATTGGGCCAAACCGGGCCCAGCCCCGCCCGGCCTAGACCCTGCCTAGCGGGTCGGGTCGGATCCGCCGCCGCCCGAACCCGACCCGACCCGGCGCCCGTCTCCCCCACGATCCCTCTCCCCCGCGCCCCGCTCGGCCCGCAACCGCCCCGCCCACGCTTTCCGGCCTCCCGCCCGCGTCTCCCGGCCTCCCCTCCGCTCCGCTCGGGCCACGACGCCCCCTCCTCCGCCTCGCCCGGCGCCAGCTCCCCCTCTCCAACCATATAAAGCCCCCGACCCAGCCCCTCCGACTACCCCCACCGCCATCCCAGCTCGCCGCCACCGTCCCGCTCGCCGTGCCCCACCGCAGCCGCCACCCGCCGTGGCCTCGCCCCGCCGACGCGCCACCCCCTTCTCCTCCTTCCCCGCAACTAGCACCCCCAGCCCCCTCTCCTCTCCTCCTCCTCCTCCTCCCCGCTCGGTTCAGCCGCCCCTCGCCAGAGCTCCGGCCGCCTCCCGCGCGTCGCTGCCGCCTCCGCCAGCGCCGCCTCCGGCCTCCCTCCCCCGCCGCAGAGCCGCCAGCCACCGCCGCAGGGTCAATCCCTAAACCTAACCCTAGGACGAGCTACAGTACCGGACACGGACACGACACAGGACACCGACTCGACATTCGGACACGCGGAATTCGGGTTTTTTTAGCCCTGTTCAGGTACTCCTAACTCTCTGCTCGTAACCCCGTTTTCAATTCCGTCTTTTGCGTTGCGAAGCCTGTATGACCCTCTCGGTGCCCGAACAAACTGTTCGGGGCATCGCGTCCTGTGGTGATCGCACACCGCGATCCAAAAACAGGAAAAACCAGACCCTGTTTCACCCAGGAACCGAGTACGCTCCGCCAAACGGGACTACTTGGTCGCGCGCGATCTTCACAGATACGTGCGTGTCATCGATACGGACGTGTGGGATTTCACAGAAGTCGATTCGGGGGTGCGTGCACACCGGAATCAACGCGTATCCGCGGACATCGCCCCGTATCCACATTTTCTGCAATTCACCCTAACTTTGTGTACACACGTCGGATCGAGACGAAACTTGCGTCATCGGACTCATAGCGATACGCTAGTCCTGTGGGTCAAGTTTGGTTCGATTCTGAGAACGTTGACGAAATCGCGTGTCGTGGGCCCCACAGGCCCCGCTCGACGGGCGATTTCAGGATCGGCTTATCGGAATTCAATTCTGAAAGTTCCGTTGGGTTCGTATCAGCGTTTCTGACCTGTGGACACTGAGTTTGGTGAATTTGGAGACCGTTGACCCTGATGCATTTTTCGGTGTAAAGCGGGCCAGCATGTGGACCCCGTTTTGACCCGAAACTGCCGTTTCTGCCCTTGTCTCCAAATTGGACCCAAGGACAGGCATTTCTAGCTGATTGATATTTTCTGGATCTGATGGTGATATTTGTTTCAGCAACCGAAGTACCTCCTGCAAATCCAGGTGAAGTCAGAACCGCAACTGGAACCGGAACCACAGGCAAGTGTACCTTGCCAAACCCTGCAGCTTGCTAGTTATTTCCTGGACTTAATTATGCAATAGTGGGCAAGTAAAGCTTGCCAAATCTCAGTAATTCTTGACATAGTATCTTAATGGATTTCTTGTGGAATTAAATATAAACTTGTTTTAACTGCTTAACTTAGAAAACGAGTGACGTGCTTAGTGTCCGATCATAGTCGGGTGCCAACTCCGTACGCGGGGTTATGTAACGTCACATAGACATGGATAACGAGACCCAAAAATTCTCGTACTTGTCCTATCAAGTACACCAGAACCCAGGACACTTGACACTATTTCATGAGACAGAGTCTTCCTGAGACATTCAAGGTGATTCTGTATAGGATGCATGGTTATGACATAGACTTTACATTCTTAGACATTTGATCCATAGCTATCAGACTTACTGCATTAGTTATAATCGTGCGTGACATGGACATGAGGCATCGTGGACATGAGACGTGGGCTTACATTGGGTGGGGAGAGACACACAGACTATGTCACGCCCCAAACTCCCGCAAGCCCAATAGTCCCCGCTGAACGTGAAATCACCACGTTACAGCTCTCCCGCGGGACAATCGTTCTATTCGGGACGTGATGCCGTACGAGCCTGGAGTTGCGCTCGTACAAGGCGATGTTGTTAAACACGAAAGTTATCATCGAAACAACCAAGTTACAGCGGAAGCCAATTGTGTACCAAGCACACATCAGAGTATACGCAGCGAAGCTCACGATAGGGTCCAAATGAGATGCCCCGAGTCAATGCCACAAAGGCGATGCCACGGAGACGATGAAATAACTCTTGCTCCTTCTCTAGCCCACAAAGGTACTTACAGTTCATACATCTTGTCCCGTATATCCAAGCAGCGCCACTACGTCTGTGTACCTGAAATATTGCCCACAAACGTGGGTCAGTACACAACCGTACTGGTGAGCGGGGTAACCCACTCGTCTAAGCCGACATTTAGTAAAATAGTGAATGCACACAGTTAAATGGTGATCTTTCTAGTTGAATCCTAGATTCGTTTCATGGCATATGGATGACATGTTAAGGAAAGCAGTAAAGCAGTTCAAGCATGCAAGCATTCATTCTCAAACCAAACGACAAGCAGTTTATATATAGCCGACCCGTCTAACTCAATGTCATCGCTTGCACGATAACATATCGAACCTTCAGTCTCGCCTCAATATCCATTCTCAACCAAAGTTTATATCCCACTCTCGAGTGCACACTCTTGCCGAGGCAAGGTGGCCGCGCCTACACGAAAGCCAAACCAACAAAAGAAAAGCAAGCCAACTCTTATCTAAAAGAAGTCACTGGCAAAGCCATAAAGGACATATCTCAAGCATTACGGCGCGCCCTATCAGCCCGGGTAGCAAGCCCCGCTGGAGGTCCCGTAATGCATCGCGACTGAACGCGAATCAAATGTTTCCCTCCGGATCGAAACGGCTCCAGTGCCCCGGATAAAAACCGTTTCGGGGAAAGTGCCAAACCTTGCACAAGTTGTCCGTGACATGCAGACACATGTAGGTATGACGAGAGGATCGAACATTCTCGCCCCACCAAGCGATCCTAGACTCGTTCCATCGATAAACCCAACCGAAGTATCCATAACCATTCTTCCAACATGTCCTTCCAAAGAACCCAAATTTTGACCTCAAAACATAGCCCGAGGCATCAAAATATCAAGTGTTTCATAGGCACGAAGCCTCTTCTCAACACAATCCAAATGGGTGCAACACCTATGCTCGAAGCAAAACCCATAGCACAATGCCGTTTCAGTGGCACAATGTCACATTCGTGGCACGATGCCCCATCAAATGACACAACGCCCTCGCCGATACAGTTGTTCGGTTTCGAACCACAACTGCCTGCTTTGCAAGACAAAGCATCCTTGTGATACACGCGCACGGATGCACGTTCGCTCGCCCAAATTCTCGATATTCTCGATATTCCCATTTACCTCAATTGTATCATTCCAACTTGTATATTTCCAACCGTCCAAGCATAATCCCAAGTAATCCAACCGATCGCCTCAAATGAATAATCCAGCTATCTATCCAACTATCCAACGCGTAAACCATTCAAGCCACAAACCTACCAAGCCAACGACGCACACTCTATGCACGCCTCAGTGTAGTGCTTCCCGATGTTTCAGCCCAAGTGTTCAAGCCATTACGTGTTTTCCATATTATTAGGCATGAAGGAGTAGAGGGGAAGGGAAAGAGCCCACTCACATTGTTTGAATCCGTTAGGCATCCTGTCCTGCCGATACGGCCAATCCCTTGAACCCGTGGTCCGATGCAAGCGCGATCTACTCAACTGGTATGACCGTGCGAGCAGGCCGTGCTCTCCAAATCATCCGACCGATCGGACTAAGAAAGACGGTATTATCGTTTCCATCCAGCTATTCAGTACTGTTCTGAACGAACACCTGATTTCCATCGATCCCGCTAGCCATCTGCACATTGAAACCAACTCGATTAATCCTTCTTCCCGAAATTCGACATTTCAAATGTAACCAGCATTTGATTCATTAAATCCGACTCCGACTCAGCGTAACGCTCCGAGCGGTTGCGGGGCGTTACATAATATACCACTTAGAATCAGGTTCGTCCACGAACCGTGCTGATACTCATTCCTTACTAGTATGCCACAATCCAATTCCATGGATCTGCTATAAGAAACTCTCATATTCACTATTTCTGACACAACATCTCGTTCTGCTGAACGCTCGAATAAATTTTCACGAATTCCCACATCCTCCTTGCAGCTCAACACGAATTTCTCGTATCGCTTAGTTTTGGATCGTACACGTATTTAAGGCGTCCCTAAAATACATGCATTTCAGCCGAGCTTTGCGATAGCAAATTTGAACAAGTTACAAGGGTATCTTTATGTTCGAGGCGTCCATTTGCTTTACTCCCAATTGGACCAAATCACGATTTCTATTCCAACACATTCGCTCGAGAACTATTCTTAATTATGCAGATTTTCCACCGACTCAATGAGTTCGCGTTCCAGCTCAATCCATCCCACTATTTCTGAAATCAGTACTAGCAACATCTCCAAATATTATCTCGTGCACCGAACGATTCTCACAACTGATCTACCCCAGCTATGCGACTTACCCAAATATCAACTTGCTTAGATCAGCTCAGTCCAACACATTTCCTGCCATCTCAATATCTCACAGGGTGAACATCTATATTGAGGTTCGTGTGATCCACGAAGATCTCGCCGCCACGCCAAAGGGATTGTGTCGCCACGATTTCAACGTGGACACACTCGCCACAATTCTTAGGTTGCGCATGAAATAGTTCTTCGCGCTGCTTCCACTGCCTCGAAGCATAGAATATCACCTTTGTCTTCCGAACGAGCACGCTTCCCAGAATAAGTTCCGAAACATCTTATAAATCTGAAGCACATCTGTCCCTTCCAGTATTCGCAAAGATTTGATTTGAACGAGCCGCCACAGTCGTCCATTCATATAAATGCTATTCCCTTCAAGAGCACGATGAGTCAGAGGCGATGCCATCTACAAAAATCTGTGACTCTGAATCTCATCAGTTGACTTAGGCCAATCCCACAATCGCTTCGGTCTTCCGGCTGCATCTTCAGCTGAAGGCTATCCCAAGGATCTCTCAAATCCAACTCTCAGTCAATAAGCCAAATCACATTGCTCACATATGCCCTCGACGCATTCCCAAATACGCTGCCTCAAGGGTCGTTCTATGGGTCTACCATATTCATATCCGATTCGACGGACAATGTCGCTTAGGGTCAGCTGTCCCGAAGCTACGCTTGATAATTGTAATCATCACGATGGACAGTTACTATAAACCATGCTATATCTCATCTGCAAATCCGAATAAAATCCAACCATTCACCCGAGCGAAGTTTCTGAATCCGAGAACCGCGCTCGTTGAAACCTTATTCCATCAATCCGCCGTTCTGTCCTGAATCCATCAAATTTTCGAATTGCATATTCGATTCTCGCACCATCAAATTGCAATGATTTCCGAAACCAAAGATTTGCTCCAATTCTTATCCATTTGCTGCGTTCCATAATGCACGTCCAATTTACTCGAGCAGCACAGTGATTTGTTCCAACGTTGCTCCCACATTTAGCTATCTTTAAAAGCCTGTCCGCCAAAATCTTTGCCTTCCGTTGTTGCCACAACCCATCCACGTCTTCCGGAGAATCCGTTTACCATCGTTGCACCATTTTGCCCAAAATTCCATTTTTTTGCTAAACCTGAGTCGACTTCTCGAGCAGCAATATCCAAAATCTTCCAAGTTTGTGTGAATCCATCGCATTGTCCCTCCAAACCAAAATCGTGTTTCATTGCTCAACCAACATCTCAAATATGTTGTCCAAAATCGTAGTCCGTGCTCGCTATCATTCGATTCACCCATCGCTCGTTCAAACGTATCCCAACTGTTCGTTCCGATCTCGTCCATCTCTTAAGCCCAACGATACTTCCATTTGCACCAGTCCGTTCTCAATATACTCAACTCAATATTCACTTGCTCCATTTTTATTCTTTCCAACTCAATCGACTTGCACCAACCAACATGTATTCTCAATACCCGAGTTCGTTCAGGCAATTTCCATTGATGTCCAACCAAAATATTTCAATTCCTTGCTCAAAATGTGGTATCCCATATACCACTCCGAATCAAGTCGCTACTCGCATTACGATTTCCTTGCACTGGATCCAAGATCCGTCCGAACCCTCTCTTATGCGAGATCATGCCATTCCAACTTAAGTCTGACACAAAAACTTAGCCAATTCTTTAACCATCAATCTCGTTAGGCATGCTATATTCCATTCTCAATGTTTCCAGGTATTCTCAAAGCCGTCTGATACTTTCGCAACACGAGCAACCACGCAACGATTGTCTTCCAAATATTCCAACCTAATACCCAATGGTTCCACATATTTGCTGTACGAGCAACTCGTGCAGACTTATTCTGATATTCTCAAGCCAAACTCAAACATGCTCAACCGATGCGCCACAGCCGAAATTCCAACTTCTATCCAACACAGTCGCTAGACGAGCAACTCGTGCAACGATCCATTCTCAAATCCAATGCTTCTACTCACAACATGCTGCATAACCAATCTCGTCAGCCAACCAACTGATCCACAGATGCAATCAGAAACTCCCTGAACGACAAGCCAAGCCAACCCAACGAAAGCCCTCAACTTGTTGCACAAATGCAACAACGCCAACCAACTTGCTGCACGAATGCAACAACGCCTAACGAGGCTAAGCGATCCTACGAAAACCAACCAAAGCAACATAACCAAGAACAACATGCAGCTACAACCAGCAATATATAGACTTATTGCATGAAACATCCCATGTGGCACCGAGTAGAGTCAAGAGCTAGACGACACACGGAAGCTATTTAGAGTTTGTGATGAAGCGAAGGACCAAGTCCGAGAAAATGAACCAGGCACTCTGATACCAATCTGTCATGCCCCAAACTCCCGCAAGCCCAATAGTCCCCGCTGAACGTGAAATTACCACGTTACAGCTCTCCCGCGGGACAATCGTTCTATTCGGGACGTGATGCCGTACGAGCCTGGAGTTGCGCTCGTACAAGGCGATGTTGTTAAACACGAAAGTTATCATCGAAACAACCAAGTTACAGCGGAAGCCAATTGTGTACCAAGCACACATCAGAGTATACGCAGCGAAGCTCACGATAGGGTCCAAATGAGATGCCCCGAGTCAATGCCACAAAGGCGATGCCACGGAGACGATGAAATAACTCTTGCTCCTTCTCTAGCCCACAAAGGTACTTACAGTTCATACATCTTGTCCCGTATATCCAAGCAGCGCCACTACGTCTGTGTACCTGAAATATTGCCCACAAACGTGGGTCAGTACACAACCGTACTGGTGAGCGGGGTAACCCACTCGTCTAAGCCGACATTTAGTAAAATAGTGAATGCACACAGTTAAATGGTGATCTTTCTAGTTGAATCCTAGATTCGTTTCATGGCATATGGATGACATGTTAAGGAAAGCAGTAAAGCAGTTCAAGCATGCAAGCATTCATTCTCAAACCAAACGACAAGCAGTTTATATATAGCCGACCCGTCTAACTCAATGTCATCGCTTGCACGATAACATATCGAACCTTCAGTCTCGCCTCAATATCCATTCTCAACCAAAGTTTATATCCCACTCTCGAGTGCACACTCTTGCCGAGGCAAGGTGGCCGCGCCTACACGAAAGCCAAACCAACAAAAGAAAAGCAAGCCAACTCTTATCTAAAAGAAGTCACTGGCAAAGCCATAAAGGATATATCTCAAGCATTACGGCGCGCCCTATCAGCCCGGGTAGCAAGCCCCGCTGGAGGTCCCGCAATGCATCGCGACTGAACGCGAATCAAATATTTCCCTCCGGATCGAAACGGCTCCAGTGCCCCGGATAAAAACCGTTTTGGGGAAAGTGCCAAACCTTGCACAAGTTGTCCGTGACATGCAGACACACGTAGGTATGACGAGAGGATCGAACATTCTTGCCCCACCAAGCGATCCTAGACTCGTTCCATCGATAAACCCAACCGAAGTATCCATAACCATTCTTCCAACATGTCCTTCCAAAGAACCCAAATCTCGACCTCAAAACATAGCCCGAGGCATCAAAATATCAAGTGTTTCATAGGCACGAAGCCTCTTCTCAACACAATCCAAATGGGTGCAACACCTATGCTCGAAGCAAAACCCATGGCACAATGCCGTTTCAGTGGCACAATGTCACATTCGTGGCACGATGCCCCATCAAACGACACAACGCCCTCGCCGATACAGTTGTTCAGTTTCGAACCACAACTGCCTGCTTTGCAAGACAAAGCATCCTTGTGATACACGTGCACGGATGCACGTTCGCTCGCCCAAATTCCCGATATTCTCGATATTCCCATTTACCTCAATTGTATCATTCCAACTTGTATATTTCCAACCGTCCAAGCATAATCCCAAGTAATCCAACCGATCGCCTCAAATGAATAATCCAGCTATCTATCCAACTATCCAACGCGTAAACCATTCAAGCCACAAACCTACCAAGCCAACGACGCACACTCTATGCACGCCTCAGTGTAGTGCTTCCCGATGTTTCAGCCCAAGTGTTCAAGCCATTACGTGTTTTCCATATTATTAGGCATGAAGGAGTAGAGGAGAAGGGAAAGAGCCCACTCACATTGTTTGAATCCGTTAGGCATCCTGTCATGCCGATACGGCCAATCCCTTGAACCCGTGGTCCGATGCAAGCGCGATCTACTCAACTGGTATGACCGTGCGAGCAGGCCGTGCTCTCCAAATCATCCGACCGGTCGGACTAAGGAAGACGGCATTATCGTTTCCATCCAGCTATTCAGTACTGTTCTGAACGAACACCTGATTTCCATCGATCCCGCTAGCCATCTGCACATTGAAACCAACTCGATTAATCCTTCTTCCCGAAATCCGATATTTCAAATGTAACCAGCATTTGATTCATTAAATCCGACTCCGACTCAGCGTAACGTTCTGAGCGGTTGCGGGGCGTTACAGACTACAGGCTGATAATATATAAAACATAGTATATATCATAGTGTAATTCATAGTTATTGCCTCTACCGGCTCCCCGACACAGAGCTTGTAGTGGCTTCAGCCTGAATTCTAGTGCTGCTCTCGTATTGCATATCACATAGTTGGTTACTTAGTTTACCCTGCTGATTGTTCTATTTGCTGCACTGATATTCATTTTGGCTTGAGTTATTTCTGTACCTTGCTATGTCCCCTGAGGACCTGGATCTGGATGATGTCCCCAGGTACAGCTGAAGAGAACTACCCCGAGGTGTACGGTACTGGAGCACTCCTTGGAGCTAAACAAGGAACCGAGGACGAAGTGGTGGCCGAAGACTTCTCCTGAGCCCGGCTTCAGCTATACAGTATTTTCATTTTCAGCATTTCAATTCCTGTCTATTTTTCCTTGAATGTAACAGAATAATTCTCGGATTTGTTCCCGAGATAACCTTATTTGATATTGCATATTTATTTCTATTGCATTTATTTCCTGGCATTAATCTGTGTTATTTCTGTGGATGAGATTAGAAATACCTGAGACTTGTACTTATTATTGCTAGACTACAGCTTAAGCATGCCCTGATGGATCCATTAAATTGGGTTGTCCATCGGTGCGTGCTGCTGGCCATTGCTCACGTGCTCAGTCCCTCGGCATTTTGGGACTGGGGCATGACATGACCCTCTCGGTGTCCGTACAAACCACTCGGTGCATCGCGTCCTGTGGTGATCGCACACCGCGATCCAAAAACAGGAAAAACAACGCCCCGATTTACCCCGGAACTGGGTACGTCCCGCCAAACGGGACAACTTGGTCGCGTGCGGTCTTCACAGATACATGCGCGTCGTTGATACGGATGTGTGGGATTTCGCAGAAGCTGATTCGGATGTGCGTGCACACCGGAATCAGTGCGTATCCGCGGACATCGCCCCGTATCTGACTTTTCTGAATTATGCCCTAACTTTGTGTACACACGTCGGATTGAAACGAAACTTGCGCCATCGGACTCATAGCGATACGCTGGTCCTGTGACCCAAGTTTGGTTCGATTCTGAGAACGTTGACGAAATCGCGTGTCGTAGGCCCCACAGGCCTCGTTCGACGGGCGATTTTGTGATCGGCTCATCGGAATCTAATTCTGAAAGCTCCGTTGGATTCGTATCATCGTTCCTGACCTGTTGACACTAAGTTTGGTGAATTTGGAGACCTTTGACCTTGACACATTTTTTGGTGCAAAGCGGGGCCCACATGTGGACCCCGTTTTGACCCGAAATTGCAATTTTTGTTCTTGTCTCCAAATTGGACTCAAGGACAGGCGTTTCTAGCTGATTGATATTTTCTGGATCTGATGGTGATGTTTGTTTTAGCAACCGGAGTACCGCCTGCAATTCCAGCTGAAGTCAGAGCCACAATTGGAACCGGAACCACAGGCAAGTGTACCTTGCCAAACCCTGCAGCTTGCTATATATTTTCTTGGCTTAATTTTGCATCAGTGGGCAAGTAGAGCTTGTCAACTCGCGGTGATTCTTGTTATAGTATTTTACTTGATTTCTTGTAGATTCATATGTGAACTTGTTTTAACTGCTTAACCTAGGAAACGTGTGACGTACTTAGTGTCCGATCATAGTCGGGTGCCAACCCCGTACGCGGAGTTGTGTAACGTCACATAGAGATGGTTATCGAAACCCGACAATGCTCGTACTTGTCTTATCAAGTACTCCAGAACCCAGGACACTTGACACTATTCATGAGACAGAATCCTCTTGAGATATTCACGGTGATTCTGTATAGGATACAGGTTTATGACATGGACAGTTTATTCATAGACATTATATGACTGTTGCATTAGTTATGATCTTGCGTGACATGGACATGGGGCGTGTGATTACATTGGGTGGGGAGAGACACACAGGCTACAGGCTGATCATATATATATATATACCCCTATTATTGTGAGGCACAAGACTCTCGAGCAGAGCTTGGCCCTTTACGTGTTATTACTGCTACCGGCTCCCCGACACAGAGCTGGTAGTGGCTCAGTCTGAGTTCTAGTGATGCTCTCAACTTGCATTTATCACTTAGCTGGTTACATAGTTTACCCTGCTGTTTCATTTAATTTCTGCACTGTATTTATTTTGGCTTGTATTATCTGTACCTTGTTATGTCCCCTGAGGACCTGGAATGGACGATGTCCCCAGGTATAGCCGAAAAGATCCATCCAGAGATACACCGTACAGGAGCACTTCCAGGAGCTGTACCAGGACTTGAGGACGAAATCGCACCAGAGGACTTCTCCTGAGCATTGGCTGTATATAGTCAGTTATTTCTGTTTCTATTTCCAGTTCCTTTACTTCCTGTCTATTTGCATTGATGTACCAGACATGTTCTCGGATTGTTCCCTGAGATACTTAATTGAGATATGTTAGATTATATTTATTTGCATTTATCCTGGCTTTTGATCGATGATTGTCTATTATGGATGAGATTAGAATAGACTGTGACCTGTAATATTTGATCTATTTACTGTTAGACTACAGCTTAAGCATGCCCTGATAGATCCATTAAATTGGGTTGTCCATCGGTGCGTGCTGCTGGCCATTGCCGCGTGTCCAGTCCCTCGGCATTTTGGGACTGGGGCATGACATAATTTTTGTGGTGGCCCATGCAGGTCATCGACTAAATTGTTCGGTTTCAACTTAGGGACCGAACATGCCTGCAATAAGATAGAATAAGTTTTTAGGATCTCATCCACTTGCTTGAATCGTTCTTGATATCTATTCGAATTAATTTATTGACTTGCATCATGTCTTGATTCCTGTGTGCCTCTTATCGTTTATTTTGGATGCAGGGAAATGGACCCACAAGCCAGCAACGAGGCTCATGCAGAAACACCGCGACGCGTGGTGGTTACCCACGAAGACGATGTGACACCAGTGGGTTAAGGCCAATCATCACAAGGCAGTCAAGCAAGTCAGCCTGCCTCAAGAATCCACCAAGATGACGTTCCACCCTCGACACAGTCTACTCCACCGATGCCTTCCTTCCCACTGGGACAGCCTATGGACGAACAGCAAATGTTCCGCATGTTCTACGTGATGATGCAAGCCTATCAGAAGGTTCAACAAAAAGCTCAGCAAAACCAAGCGGAGAACTTCATCGACAAAATTAGCTCGGAGTCACGGGGGCCAATCAGTTCAAATGCAACCACCTTAGACGAGGACGTTCATCCTGCAGCAAGACCCGTGGAGTGCATCACAAGGATCGAGTCCAGCCAGAAGCGGCCGTATGTGTCAGCACCAGACCAATCACAACAGGAAAGAGCTGCAAAGCAACCACAGATAAATCCACTACCAAGAGCAGCATCAGGAGCCTCATTCTTTCCTACTTGTCACTACTGTGGTAAGGTAGGCCACCTCGCTAAAGAATGCCGACACAGACTGGGACAATGTCTATCTTGTGGATCCAAGAAGCATTCGGTAAGGGATTGCCCAGAACGTCGAGAGAAAGCAGTGGTGATTCACCAACCAGCCACATCAACACCAGCCGGAGCACCACAGGAAGAAACTTCAAAGAAGCCTCATATGCAGCAGCCACCCGAAGCATCTCCGCAAGTACTGCCTACCTGTCAACATTATCACAAGCAAGGCCACATTGAGAGCGGGTGCAGACGTAAGTTAGGATTATGCTTGATTTGCGGAACCAATCAACACTTGGCCAAGGATTGTCCCCAGCATCGAGAGAAAGCATTGACGAATCTTCAACTAGCCACATCAGCACCAGCCGGAGCACCACAAGAAGAAGTTGCAAAAAGACCTCACATACACCAGCCACCAGAAGCATCTCCACAGGCAATACCTGTCTGTCCCTATTGTCGCAGGAAAGGCCATATAGAGAACGAGTGTAGACGCAAAAGGAAATTATGCTTAGCTTACGCATCCAGTCAGCATTTAAAGAAGGAGTGCCCCGAACGTCGAGACAGAGCACCAATGAATGACCAACAAGCGTTACCAGCACCAAGGCCAGCCTTTCCAGCATTGGAAGTACCGTAAACGAGAGTTCAAGAAGTCCTACCACCAGCCCCAGGAGGATATCTGCCGAGGCCACCCTTGGTACCCCAGGCAACACTCTTCCAGCAGGCCCAGCAGCAGAGGGCACCACCTCAAGGACGCGGACAAGCTCCAGCGAAGACCATGGAGAACGCGCAGACTCATGGAGTAGCCAATGCGCGTAAGTGATTTGTAGTTATCCGTTTCTAGTCTTTTGTTAGCTCGTGCCTATTGGTTCGTGACCTCAGCCCCAACCTAGTAAATTGTAACTTGTTAATAACAACCTGGTTTTCATAAAAGTTGTAGTTCTTTTACTTTAACTAGATTTTCTTTGGAAAGTGGATAACTTCCATTTTAGGGAAACGATATTTCCCTAAGTATCTTGTGATGTGTTTCGAACGATACTTGCAACCGTGTCATCTCTGTTGACTGGTTATTCTTTGATTACGAGGACGCAATCCTCTTAAGGGGGGTAGATTGTCAACCCCCTGATTTTTCATAATTTTTAAATTTGGATTTTTCACAATTTTCTGGAATTTTCTGGGAATTTTTTGTAATTAAAAAAAGGGTTTTAATTATTAAATAATTTTTTTAATGATAATAAACAATATTAAAATATTATGGAAATAATATTTTTGGGTGTAAAATGAAAAACTGGACTTAGGATAATTTTTCTGAAATTTATTGGGCCCGGACCTATTTTATAACACCTAATTAATTAATTAATTAATTAATTAATTAATTATTTAATTATTTATTAAAACCTAACCCTAACCCGAGCCCAACCGGGCCCAAGATCCAGCCCAGCCCAGCCCAAAACCCTAGCCCAGCCCATGGGTATCGGGTCGGGTCGGGTCGGCCAGACTCGAAACCGCGAACCCGACCCGGCTCCTCACCCCCACGACCAGCACCACTCCCCGCGTTCTCCGGCGGCGCCCGCATCCCCCGCCGCTCCGCCCGGCCAACCGCCTCCTCGCCTCCGTGCCCCTCGGCCCACGACCCCCTCCTCTCCGCCTCCTCCGCCACGACCCGGCGCCCCAGCCCCCTCGCTCCGCCTATAAAATCCCCCTCCCTCTTCCCTCTCCGACAACCACTCTCCCCCGCCGACGCCCCGTCGCCACCGCCCCCGACCTCGCCGCGACGCCGCCACCGCCTGGCCGCCCTCGCCCCCGCCTCCTCCTGCCAGCAGCGCCGCCTCCCTCTCCTCCTCCTTCCTCCTCTTCAGCAGCCCGCAGCCCCTCCGCCCGCTGCTCTGGCCGCCTCCGGCCCCTGCGCCGCCTCCGCCCAGCCTCGCCGGCAGCGCCGAGCCCCCTCCGGCCGGTCTCCCCCACCGCAGCACCGCCGAGCTCCGGCAGGAGCCCTGAACCCTAACCCTAGGGTCCTGGCGTGTCGGACACGACCGGACACAGGATCCTCAGACCCGGACACAGCCCTAGCTCAGACACGTGTCGGACACGATTTATACTCGGTTTTTCAGTCCTGTTCAGGTACTTGTAACTTCTTGCTCGTAGCTCTGATTTCAATTCTGTCTTTTGCATTGCAAAGCCTGCGTGACCCTCTCGGTGCCCGTGCAAACCACTCGGTGCATCGCGTCCTGTGGTGATCGCACACCGCGATCCAAAAACAGGAAAAATAACGCCCCGATTCACCCCAGAACTGGGTACGCCCCACCAAACGGGATGACTTGGTCGCGTGCGGTCTTCACAGATACGTGCGCGTCATTGATACGGACGTGTAGGATTTCGCAGAAGCTGATTCGGATGTGCGTGTACACCGGAATCAGTGCGTATCCGCGGACATCGCCCCGTATCCGACTTTTCTGAATCATGCCCTAACTTTGTGTACACACGTCGGATTAAAACAAAACTTGCGTCATCGGACTCGTAGCGATACGCTGGTCCTGTGACCCAAGTTTGGTTCAATTCTGAGAACGTTGACGAAATTGCGTGTCGTGGGCCCCACAAGCCTCGCTCGACGGGCAATTTTGTGATCGGCTCATCGGAATCCAATTCTGGAAGTTCCGTTGGGTTCGTATCATCGTTTCTGACCTGTTGACACTAAGTTTGGTGAATTTAGAGACCTTTGACCCTGACACATTTTTCGGTGCAAAGCGGGCCCACATGTGGACCCCGTTTTGACCCGAAATTGCCATTTTTGCCCTTGTCTCCAAATTGGACTCAAGGACAGGCGTTTCTAGATGATTGATATTTTCTGGATCTGATGGTGATGTTTGTTTTAGCAACCGGGGTATCGCCTGCAATTCCAGCTGAAGTCAGAGCCATAATTGGAACCGGAACCACAGGCAAGTGTACCTTGCCAAACCCTGCAGCTTGCTATATATTTTCTTGGCTTAATTTTGCATCAGTGGGCAAGTAGAGCTTGTCAACTCGCGGTGATTCTTGTCATAGTATTTTACTTGATTTCTTGTAGATTCATATGTGAACTTGTTTTAACTGCTTAACCTAGGAAACGTGTGACGTACTTAGTGTCCGATCATAGTCGGGTGCCAACCCCGTACGCGGAGTTGTGTAACGTCACATAGAGATGGTTATCGAAACCCGACAATGCTCGTACTTGTCTTATCAAGTACTCCAAAACCCAGGACACTTGACACTATTCATGAGACAGAATCCTCTTGAGATATTCACGGTGATTCTGTATAGGATACAGGTTTATGACATGGACAGTTTATTCATAGACATTATATGACTGTTGCATTAGTTATGATCTTGCGTGACATGGACATGGGGCGTGTGATTACATTGGGTGGGGAGAGACACACAGGCTACAGGCTGATCATATATATATATATACCCCTATTATTGTGAGGCACAAGACTCTCGAGCAGAGCTTGGCCCTTTACGTGTTATTACTGCTACCGGCTCCCCGACACAGAGCTGGTAGTGGCTCAGTCTGAGTTCTAGTGATGCTCTCAACTTGCATTTATCACTTAGCTGGTTACATAGTTTACCCTGCTGTTTCATTTAATTTCTGCACTGTATTTATTTTGGCTTGTATTATCTGTACCTTGTTATGTCCCCTGAGGACCTGGAATGGACGATGTCCCCAGGTATAGCCGAAAAGATCCATCCAGAGATACACCGTACAGGAGCACTTCCAGGAGCTGTACCAGGACTTGAGGACGAAATCGCACCAGAGGACTTCTCCTGAGCATTGGCTGTATATAGTCAGTTATTTCTGTTTCTATTTCCAGTTCCTTTACTTCCTGTCTATTTGCATTGATGTACCAGACATGTTCTCGGATTGTTCCCTGAGATACTTAATTGAGATATGTTAGATTATATTTATTTGCATTTATCCTGGCTTTTGATCGATGATTGTCTATTATGGATGAGATTAGAATAGACTGTGACCTGTAATATTTGATCTATTTACTGTTAGACTACAGCTTAAGCATGCCCTGATAGATCCATTAAATTGGGTTGTCCATCGGTGCGTGCTGCTGGCCATTGCCGCGTGTCCAGTCCCTCGGCATTTTGGGACTGGGGCATGACATAATTTTTGTGGTGGCCCATGCAGGTCATCGACTAAATTGTTCGGTTTCAACTTAGGGACCGAACATGCCTGCAATAAGATAGAATAAGTTTTTAGGATCTCATCCACTTGCTTGAATCGTTCTTGATATCTATTCGAATTAATTTATTGACTTGCATCATGTCTTGATTCCTGTGTGCCTCTTATCGTTTATTTTGGATGCAGGGAAATGGACCCACAAGCCAGCAACGAGGCTCATGCAGAAACACCGCGACGCGTGGTGGTTACCCACGAAGACGATGTGACACCAGTGGGTTAAGGCCAATCATCACAAGGCAGTCAAGCAAGTCAGCCTGCCTCAAGAATCCACCAAGATGACGTTCCACCCTCGACACAGTCTACTCCACCGATGCCTTCCTTCCCACTGGGACAGCCTATGGACGAACAGCAAATGTTCCGCATGTTCTACGTGATGATGCAAGCCTATCAGAAGGTTCAACAAAAAGCTCAGCAAAACCAAGCGGAGAACTTCATCGACAAAATTAGCTCGGAGTCACGGGGGCCAATCAGTTCAAATGCAACCACCTTAGACGAGGACGTTCATCCTGCAGCAAGACCCGTGGAGTGCATCACAAGGATCGAGTCCAGCCAGAAGCGGCCGTATGTGTCAGCACCAGACCAATCACAACAGGAAAGAGCTGCAAAGCAACCACAGATAAATCCACTACCAAGAGCAGCATCAGGAGCCTCATTCTTTCCTACTTGTCACTACTGTGGTAAGGTAGGCCACCTCGCTAAAGAATGCCGACACAGACTGGGACAATGTCTATCTTGTGGATCCAAGAAGCATTCGGTAAGGGATTGCCCAGAACGTCGAGAGAAAGCAGTGGTGATTCACCAACCAGCCACATCAACACCAGCCGGAGCACCACAGGAAGAAACTTCAAAGAAGCCTCATATGCAGCAGCCACCCGAAGCATCTCCGCAAGTACTGCCTACCTGTCAACATTATCACAAGCAAGGCCACATTGAGAGCGGGTGCAGACGTAAGTTAGGATTATGCTTGATTTGCGGAACCAATCAACACTTGGCCAAGGATTGTCCCCAGCATCGAGAGAAAGCATTGACGAATCTTCAACTAGCCACATCAGCACCAGCCGGAGCACCACAAGAAGAAGTTGCAAAAAGACCTCACATACACCAGCCACCAGAAGCATCTCCACAGGCAATACCTGTCTGTCCCTATTGTCGCAGGAAAGGCCATATAGAGAACGAGTGTAGACGCAAAAGGAAATTATGCTTAGCTTACGCATCCAGTCAGCATTTAAAGAAGGAGTGCCCCGAACGTCGAGACAGAGCACCAATGAATGACCAACAAGCGTTACCAGCACCAAGGCCAGCCTTTCCAGCATTGGAAGTACCGTAAACGAGAGTTCAAGAAGTCCTACCACCAGCCCCAGGAGGATATCTGCCGAGGCCACCCTTGGTACCCCAGGCAACACTCTTCCAGCAGGCCCAGCAGCAGAGGGCACCACCTCAAGGACGCGGACAAGCTCCAGCGAAGACCATGGAGAACGCGCAGACTCATGGAGTAGCCAATGCGCGTAAGTGATTTGTAGTTATCCGTTTCTAGTCTTTTGTTAGCTCGTGCCTATTGGTTCGTGACCTCAGCCCCAACCTAGTAAATTGTAACTTGTTAATAACAACCTGGTTTTCATAAAAGTTGTAGTTCTTTTACTTTAACTAGATTTTCTTTGGAAAGTGGATAACTTCCATTTTAGGGAAACGATATTTCCCTAAGTATCTTGTGATGTGTTTCGAACGATACTTGCAACCGTGTCATCTCTGTTGACTGGTTATTCTTTGATTACGAGGACGCAATCCTCTTAAGGGGGGTAGATTGTCAACCCCCTGATTTTTCATAATTTTTAAATTTGGATTTTTCACAATTTTCTGGAATTTTCTGGGAATTTTTTGTAATTAAAAAAAGGGTTTTAATTATTAAATAATTTTTTTAATGATAATAAACAATATTAAAATATTATGGAAATAATATTTTTGGGTGTAAAATGAAAAACTGGACTTAGGATAATTTTTCTGAAATTTATTGGGCCCGGACCTATTTTATAACACCTAATTAATTAATTAATTAATTAATTAATTAATTATTTAATTATTTATTAAAACCTAACCCTAACCCGAGCCCAACCGGGCCCAAGATCCAGCCCAGCCCAGCCCAAAACCCTAGCCCAGCCCATGGGTATCGGGTCGGGTCGGGTCGGCCAGACTCGAAACCGCGAACCCGACCCGGCTCCTCACCCCCACGACCAGCACCACTCCCCGCGTTCTCCGGCGGCGCCCGCATCCCCCGCCGCTCCGCCCGGCCAACCGCCTCCTCGCCTCCGTGCCCCTCGGCCCACGACCCCCTCCTCTCCGCCTCCTCCGCCACGACCCGGCGCCCCAGCCCCCTCGCTCCGCCTATAAAATCCCCCTCCCTCTTCCCTCTCCGACAACCACTCTCCCCCGCCGACGCCCCGTCGCCACCGCCCCCGACCTCGCCGCGACGCCGCCACCGCCTGGCCGCCCTCGCCCCCGCCTCCTCCTGCCAGCAGCGCCGCCTCCCTCTCCTCCTCCTTCCTCCTCTTCAGCAGCCCGCAGCCCCTCCGCCCGCTGCTCTGGCCGCCTCCGGCCCCTGCGCCGCCTCCGCCCAGCCTCGCCGGCAGCGCCGAGCCCCCTCCGGCCGGTCTCCCCCACCGCAGCACCGCCGAGCTCCGGCAGGAGCCCTGAACCCTAACCCTAGGGTCCTGGCGTGTCGGACACGACCGGACACAGGATCCTCAGACCCGGACACAGCCCTAGCTCAGACACGTGTCGGACACGATTTATACTCGGTTTTTCAGTCCTGTTCAGGTACTTGTAACTTCTTGCTCGTAGCTCTGATTTCAATTCTGTCTTTTGCATTGCAAAGCCTGCGTGACCCTCTCGGTGCCCGTGCAAACCACTCGGTGCATCGCGTCCTGTGGTGATCGCACACCGCGATCCAAAAACAGGAAAAATAACGCCCCGATTCACCCCAGAACTGGGTACGCCCCACCAAACGGGATGACTTGGTCGCGTGCGGTCTTCACAGATACGTGCGCGTCATTGATACGGACGTGTAGGATTTCGCAGAAGCTGATTCGGATGTGCGTGTACACCGGAATCAGTGCGTATCCGCGGACATCGCCCCGTATCCGACTTTTCTGAATCATGCCCTAACTTTGTGTACACACGTCGGATTAAAACAAAACTTGCGTCATCGGACTCGTAGCGATACGCTGGTCCTGTGACCCAAGTTTGGTTCAATTCTGAGAACGTTGACGAAATTGCGTGTCGTGGGCCCCACAAGCCTCGCTCGACGGGCAATTTTGTGATCGGCTCATCGGAATCCAATTCTGGAAGTTCCGTTGGGTTCGTATCATCGTTTCTGACCTGTTGACACTAAGTTTGGTGAATTTAGAGACCTTTGACCCTGACACATTTTTCGGTGCAAAGCGGGCCCACATGTGGACCCCGTTTTGACCCGAAATTGCCATTTTTGCCCTTGTCTCCAAATTGGACTCAAGGACAGGCGTTTCTAGATGATTGATATTTTCTGGATCTGATGGTGATGTTTGTTTTAGCAACCGGGGTATCGCCTGCAATTCCAGCTGAAGTCAGAGCCATAATTGGAACCGGAACCACAGGCAAGTGTACCTTGCCAAACCCTGCAGCTTGCTATATATTTTCTTGGCTTAATTTTGCATCAGTGGGCAAGTAGAGCTTGTCAACTCGCGGTGATTCTTGTCATAGTATTTTACTTGATTTCTTGTAGATTCATATGTGAACTTGTTTTAACTGCTTAACCTAGGAAACGTGTGACGTACTTAGTGTCCGATCATAGTCGGGTGCCAACCCCGTACGCGGAGTTGTGTAACGTCACATAGAGATGGTTATCGAAACCCGACAATGCTCGTACTTGTCTTATCAAGTACTCCAAAACCCAGGACACTTGACACTATTCATGAGACAGAATCCTCTTGAGATATTCACGGTGATTCTGTATAGGATACAGGTTTATGACATGGACAGTTTATTCATAGACATTATATGACTGTTGCATTAGTTATGATCTTGCGTGACATGGACATGGGGCCACATGGACATGGGACGTATGATTACATTGGGTGGGGAGAGACACACAGGCTACAGGCTGATCATATATATATATATACCCCTATTATTGTGAGGCACAAGACTCTCGAGCAGAGCTTGGCCCTTTACGTGTTATTACTGCTACCGGCTCCCCGACACAGAGCTGGTAGTGGCTCAGCCTGAGTTCTAATGATGCTCTCAACTTGCATTTATCACTTAGCTGGTTACATAGTTTACCCTGCTGTTTCATTTAATTTCTGCACTGCATTTATTTTGGCTTGTATTATCTGTACCTTGTTATGTCCCCTGAGGACCTGGAATGGACGATGTCCCCAGGTATAGCCGAAGAGATCCATCCAGAGATACACCGTACAAGAGCACTTCCAGGAGCTGTACCAGGACCTGAGGACAAAATCGCACCAGAGGACTTCTCCTGAGCATTGGCTGTATATAGTCAGTTATTTCTGTTTCTATTTCCAGTTCCTTTACTTCCTGTCTGTTTGCATTTATGTACCAGACATGTTCTCGGATTGTTCCCCGAGATACTTATTTGAGATATGTTAGATTATATTTATTTGCATTTATTCTGGCTTTTGATCGGTGATTATCTATTGTGGATGAGATTAGAATAGACTGTGACCTGTAACATTTGATCTATTTACTGTTAGACTACAGCTTAAGCATGCCCTGATGGATCCATTAAATTGGGTTGTCCATCGGTGCGTGCTGCTGGCCATTGCCGCGTGTCCAGTCCCTCGGCATTTTGGGACTGGGGCGTGACAAAAGCAGCGGAGCGGTGAGGTCGACGGCGTTCGGGGACGGCCGCGGGTACCAAGGTCGGCCGGTCGGGCACAGCGATAGATGGCTGCTGTGGAGTCGGCCGCGGAGGGAAGTCAGACGACAGCGGGGTCGACGCCGGTCCTCAGCGGCTCGGCGGCGCTCGGGGACGGCCGCAGGTTGGTCGTCGAGGCGTCTAGGGTCTGCTCGGTGCTACGCCGGCGGGGTCGGGGCTGACTCCAGGCGGTCGAGTCTTCGAAGAGGGATGGCCGGCGAGATGGGCAGCGGCCAGCGGACTCCGGCGAGGTCGGATTGGGGAGGATGAAGGTGAACAGGAGGAAAAGGGTAGGGGTCGGCCGAAATAAATTTTAGGTTAGGTTTGGGATTAATCTTTAGGTTTTGTTTTCTCCTTTACTAATTATGAAAAGTTGTATTTATAACCATGTGAACTAGGGTTTTGTTGACCTAGGGGTGGGCTTGGTCAACCCTCCTTGGGGTTGGGCCTAGGACTTGGGCTTGGATTAACGCTCCTTGGGCTTGGCCTCGGCTCTCATGGGGATGTTGGACATTTGGCACGAGTTTAATTCGGTTTAATGAGCCAAAAAGTTTTTAAGGCTTAAAACGCGTTTCCGGAGTCCAATAAATTCACCGAAAAATACCCTATGTCCGGTTTTCCATTTTACACCATAAAATCTTATTCCTATCATATTTTAATTCCAAATAACTGTATTTAAAAATCCTTAATTACCTTGATTCTTTTCTAAAACTACCAAAAATTCGGGAATCTTATTTCAAAAAATTTATTCTGAAAATCAGGGTGTTTACACTTACGCCGGACCTCCTCGTTCAACAAGCTGCTTTTGACTGTCATCATCTTGACAACTCCATCCAGAGCGGAGTTGCTCACCGACACCACCAACACTCCCAGCTTTCCGGCAGAGAACTCAAAAGCAGAAGGGCCTGAAGCTCATCATCAATCACCACTTTTATCGCAGACAACTGATTGATGATGTCCTGAACCTCGTTAAGATGTTGTGCTACCGGTGCACCCTCCGTGTACTTCAAGTTGACGAGTTGGCGAATCAGAAACGCCTTGTTGCCACCTATCTTCCTCTCGTACAACGAATGCAGCTTCCCCCACAATGCTTTTGCAGAACTCTCCATGGACACGTGGTGAAACACCAAGTCGTTCAGCCATTGGCGGATGAATCCAATAGCCTTCCGATCCAGTCGTTTTCAGTCATCTGCACATTTGTATGTCGGCATGGCGTTGTCGCCCTCCAACGGACTATCGCGGAAGCGCTTGCCAACCCACCTGAGATAAGTATATGGCGGTGACTACGTGTCACTTGGACAAATCCCAACATTTATAACTCAGATGAAATTACAAGATTGAAAAAACTAATATTGAAACCTTTTGTCCTAATAGGTTCAACCCCCTCACCACACGTAAGAAGGAACGACCGAGATTACAATTGAAATCACTCACCAACCCATAGCAATTTTTTTAACCGAAGTTGACGACTACTCGATTAAATCTCTTCTTCCTTCTGTCCTGTATGAAGAAGAACCCTAAGAGCAAAGCACGAAATTTCTCTTATATTTTCTTGTGGACGAGCACCTAAAATCTCCACATTTGTGCATGCTTTGTGCCTCCACCCTCCTCATATATTTATAGGATGAGAAATCATATTTTAGGTCATAATAGGATTTTCTAAATAGGAAAATCCATTCTCTAAAATAGGAAACACCAATTATGGATGTCCAAATATGGCCAGATTAAATATTTGATACAAATTTGAAATCTAATCAAATCTTACATTTAATGTATATTTCTAAATTATATCAAATCAAATCATTGACCATATGTGGGCTCCAAAATTTACTAAATTCAGACCGGACCCCTACCTTTTGAAGGAGAAGAAGTTTAGGATTTTGAAGAGAGAGAGAGAGAGAGTAAGTTAGAATGATTTGGTTTTGGGAGGGAGGGGGGAAGGGGGGCAGCTGAAAGTAAAAAAATGGATGTCCCGAGTAAAAGTTTCTCTAAACCGGGCTAGCCCAATCCTGATTAGCCCCGAGTAAGAAATGATGTGTTCCAATCTCTACTCTTATAATGAGGTTTGAAAATAACTAAAAATTGAGCCGTCTAAGACGTATGTAAATACTCCACTGACTATTTAAAAAAAATAACCAATCAATTAACTACCTAATATTATTTTTTTACAATTAAACAATTCTAACTCAAATGATTAAAGTGGGAGGTATTTTTCTCGGTTGCTTGAATTCGATTACTAGAAACGATAGTATTTATAATAATTTTATATTTAAATTTTTTTAACAATTTTTTTAACGCATGTGCAATCCACATGTACTTACTAGTAAAAATAAAAATTATTGTAAAAGTAGAGAATAGTGTTAGAGCATCTCCAACCCTATTCTCTTGTTTTGTGTTGTTATTCCTATGTGGCATGAGGCACAAGATAATGTCTTTCCTATGTGGCAAGATATTCACACAAGACAATGAGATAGAAAAGTGTTCTCCAATGCAAAAGTATTGAGAAGACAATAAAAACTATATATATTTTTAATTTCAAGACAACTTTTACACCCTTGTTAGCAATTCGGCAAACGAAAAAATTTCGGGACGACAAAAGTACGAGTATAAATCGGCACAGTACATGTAAAGTACGTAAAAAAAAATCGGATTAAATTCGTGTTTAATACGTTTCATATAAACAAATTCGGCACTAAAAATTCGACATGTATTTTATTTTTTATTCCTAATAAACAAGCAAATAACTCATTAAACAAAAAATCATAAGTCAATATTTTCACCCATCTCACAAAATAATCATTGATGTAAGCAACAAGACTGTTTAATTTCTTTCTTGGTTAATTCAATATGTTGTATATGATAATTTTTCTTTAAAAAATACGTAAGTATTATACGTATTTGTACGTAACGTGTTTAAAACGTCACTGCCTTAAAATTCGTGTATTAATGATAATCTTTCAAAAGTACGTAAGTTTATACATATTTTAAAGATACAAAAAATTCGCATATTATACGCGTTTTATTCGAGTGATTGCTAACAGGGTTTTACACTCCTTTATTTTTTTAATAAATATTTTTATTCATAATTGATGATGTGAAATAAAGTCACTTTAAAAATATATATATATATATATATTATAATTTTATATTATATAATTTTATATTATATTTGTTATATCATTGTTACGTCAACTTTACAACTAATTTCACATTTTTAGTGGAGAATTTTTTTGGAAATAAGATTTTTTTTCCAAACAACAGGGTTGGAGATCCTCTTAGCGGATCGGACACAAATATTCCTTTTCCCTAAAAAGTCCCCGGCGGCCTATTTAGGGTTTACTGTTTCCCTCTCGCTCCCCTTTCTTACATCCTTTCTATTCTTTCCCACCGCGCTCGTGCTCTCAATTCGCATCGGCGAGCGAGCGTGAGAGAGAGAATATCCACAGATCTACTACTTTCCTCAGAAGAAGAAGGAAGAAAAGGAAGAAGAGGGAGAGAGAGAGAGAGAGCGATGGGAGTGCCGGCTTTCTACCGGTGGCTAGCGGAGAAGTACCCCATGGTGATCGCCGACATCGTGGAGGAGGAGGCGGTGGAGATCGACGGGGTGACGATCCCCGTCGATACGTCCAAGCCCAACCCCAACGGCATCGAGTACGACAACCTCTACCTTGACATGAACGGCATCATCCACCCCTGCTTCCACCCCGAGGACCGCGTAAGCTTCAACCACCTCTACCTTAGAATTAGAAATCAAGAACTGGCAACAACTAATTACTGTACAATTTTTAGCGACGTAATATTAGCGAATATGTTAGTTACTCAGCTATGAATCACAATGGAGAAGTCTTTAACCAAGAACTCTCAACAAGTAATTATTTTACAATTTTTAGCAACGTACTATTAGTGAATATGTTAGTTACTCAGCTATGGATCACGATTGAGAAGTCTTTAACCAAGGATTGGCAACAACTAATTATTTACAATTTTAGCAACGTAATATTAGTGATTCAGTGAATATGTTAGTTACTCAGCTATGGATCAAAATGGAGAAGTCTTTAACCAAGGACTGGCAGCAACAAATTATTTTACAATGTTTAGCAACGTAATATTAGTGAATATGTTAGTTACTCAGCTATGGATCACAATGGAGGTCTTTAACCAAGAACTGACAACAACTAATTATTTTACAATGTTTAGCAACGTAATATTAGTGTATGTTAGTTACTCAGCTACGGATCACAATGGAGAAGTCTTTAACCAAGAACTGGAAAGAACTAATTATTTTAAGATGTTTAGCCACACAATATTAGTGAATATGTTAGTTACTCAGCTTTGGATCACAATGGAGAAGTCTTTAACCAAGAACTGGCTACAACTAATTATTTCACAATTTTTAGCAATTTAATATTGGTAAATATGTTAGTTACTCAGCTATGGATCACAATGGAGAAGTCTTTAACAAAGTAATATTAGTGGAAAGTGTATATGATTCATAGTAGACTTCCTCTAGGGCCAGGCAGTTTATTAGGACCTATATGAAATATTTTGTATTGACCTCTTCAGTGTAGTCACGGGCGCGCCTAGGCGCGTCTTGCTCCTAGGCGCAGGGGCAGTGCCTCAGGACACTCCAGGCGGGACACAATTCTTAAGGCACACCTAGGCGCGCCTTTTCCGAGCACCTTGGAATAGCTAAGACGCGCCTTAAAAATCTTGTGAAAAAAATAATGTTTAGACTGTTTTTTGAACTGCTGTACATTTTTTTTTACTGTTTTCTCTCTCACTTATTCAGTTCAAAGTGATTGCAACCTACACATAGGGAGTTTGAAGCACACATGTTTATCAATGTAGAAATCCGATGTATATATATATATATATATATATATATATATATATATATATATATATAATTTTTGTGCCTCGTGTTGCTCGGGCGCGCGCCTTAATTGCGCCTTGCGCCTCGGGCGATTTGGACCCTTTGCGCCTCGAGTGCGCCTTGCGCCTTTGACTACCTTGGACCTCTTATTAAGTATTAGAAGATAATTTCAATTTGATGTCGACCTGAATCGAAATATATACTCGGCAACTTGATTTCATTTGACACCATGTTGTCAAGGAGAACCTGTGATCAAAATTTTGAAGAAAATAAATTGGAAGCACATAACGTTGCATGTATACTCAAATGATTTTGCCCTTCCCGCCAATCAAGAGAGTATTGGCTTTAAGATGTACAGGACAAACAGAAGAAGAAAGAAGAGGGGAGAGATGGATGAAAGAGAGCAGAAGACAATGTGTTCTATGGTAGGTTGATAGTGGATGGAAATATTTTAAATATGCTCAAACAGGATGAGATGCTTAAGTGACGTCTATCGTCTTAAGTGACGTCTTAATCCATTGGTTATCACTAAGTGGACAGATGGCTTATGAGGGATAAATCTTTTCCAACAACCAAAAAAGTTTTCAGTCATTGTTGACAGTCAACCAACCAAGTTGCTCCGCCATTCCGCCATTTTCTAATAGAGCTAAAGAAAGAACCAACTGGAGAACTATGCACCTCTTGCTTGTGCCTTTTTTATTTTCTCTACATAATATGTTATTTGCCTTCCCTTAGAAATTTCTTGTCCAGCCATTTTACTTTTGTTGTCATCCTGTCTTTTATCCTGAACTGAATGAATTGCAAATGCATGGTTTTCACAAAAGAAAGCAAAAATAATGTCTTGTATATGTACACATTCCATTCACATCTGGGATTGGGATTATTTAAAGAAAATCCTCTGTGATGTGGTAATATTCTTTTTGCTTTTTCATCCTGCAGCAAGTTGTTTCATTAATTTCTTTTTTGTTATTTTCCACAGCCTGCTCCAACAACTTTTGACGAAGTTTTCCAATGCATGTTTGATTACATTGACAGACTTTTTCTCATGGTACGCCCTCGGAAGGTTCTATATATGGCCATTGGTGAGTATAATGGGCTTCTTGTTACATATTTTTTTTGGTGTCTTGGTAATATGCACCTGGCTTGTAGGTCGAGGTTGATTTCTAGTTTTCATTGTCCTGGACTTCTGTGGTTTTGTATTCATGTTCAAACATGTCATGTTTTTCTGTGCCCTTTAGTTTCTGATCTTATTTTCACCAATACTTTCTAGATGGTGTTGCACCAAGAGCTAAAATGAATCAACAACGTTCTAGACGATTCAGGGCAGCCAAAGATGCAGCAGATGCGGTGGGTATAGCTACTAGGATCGTTTTGTTTGGTCTCTCTCATGTTTCTAGAGTTTACATTTCTAACATAAGAATAATTAACATCTGACCAAGACATAATTATTATTGTCTCCTTGAACAACCATTTCTTATATTCTCAGGCTGCTGAAGAAGAGAGGCTGCGGCAAGAATTTGAGAATGAAGGCAGAAAGCTTCCTCCAAAACAAGCATCACAAGTTTGTGATTCTAATGTCATTACTCCTGGGACTGAGTTCATGGCTGTTTTATCAACTGCATTGCAGTACTATGTCCATATGAGACTTAATTATGACCCTGGCTGGAGACAAATTAAAGTATGCACTGCTAAATATTTCATTCATAGAATTCATTGTCACTTGTTTCCTTCTTTTGTATGCAATAGTCATACATAATTGAATTCAAAATGACTTACCTTATAATTTGTTGTTTTGAAGGTTATTCTTTCGGATGCAAATGTTCCTGGTGAAGGAGAACATAAGATTATGTCATACGTTCGACTTCAACGAAATCTTGCTGGTTATGATCCGAATACTCGTCACTGCTTATATGGTCTGGTTAGTATTATAATCTGGCTATTGTTCCTATCAAAATATGGAGAATTATAGGTTCTTTTGCAGCTATGTTATTCTTTCATGTACATGTGCATGGATACATACATTTCTCACGTATAGATTAGCGACTCACATGATCTCATATTTAAATAATAATCCGGTTTTGCTGCTACGATCTAATTCTTTCACTTCTTTAATAGTTTCATTAACATAACATTATACTGCGAAATAAATCTCCATGTTCTGTTCTGTTTATATTATGGAGAATTAAAGGTTTTTTTTTTTCCAGCTATGTTACTTTCATTTACATGTGTATGGATGCATACATTTCTCACTTATAGAGTGGCGACTCTCATGATCTCATATACGTTTTTTTTGCTACGATCTAATTCTTTCACTTCAATTGTTTCATTAACATAACATTATAATGCGGAATAAATCTCCATTTTCTGTTCTGATGTTTACTTTCTTTATATTGCTATTTCTGTATCACCTCAAATCTTTTCCACTCGTTGGAACTACAACAGGTTACAATGGAGAAGGCAATATGTTGCTTCCCTGTGATCTTGCCTTCAGTCTCTAACATATCTATCAACATAGCTACACGAGCATTCACTATGTATGCCATTATCTCTTGGCAAATTCTCTTTCCGACTTGTGTTTTTAGATGCTTTCACTTGCTTGTTTCATCAACTATACTGCACTTATTCTCAGGCGATTGTCAACTTTTTGAATATTGAGAACTTTCTGTTAGAGAGACACCAAGCATACTTCTTGCGTATGTACATCTGACTTCCTAATATTCCTTCCATTAGTATTGTCATGGTCCCAATTCTGTAGCGATTGTGTACAGCCTATTGTCATTTATTTCGACCATCACTTGTTTCTTGTTCGGTATGTAGAATTGTTTTAATTAGGACATGTGCTTCTTAATCTTTTTTTGGAATTGTATATTCTGATTAAACCATAGTTATCCAGATCACGATTAGTTTTGTTTTTCAACATTGTTATAAGGTTCTCTACTTTCCCCTAGGCGATTAAAGCTTTACCAGTACACTGTTGTTTGCTTAAGAGAGGTTTGTTTGTGTGTGTATATAGATATTTGTTTCTACTAGGAGAGTTTTCGTACAAAATCCTAAAACAACACTCTTCTGTGCTTCATTTTGATAATTAATTGATTTTATTGTCTTTTCTTTACCATTTAATTGATATTTTAATTGAACTTCATCTTTTAACATCCGGATTACCCGATTTGTCACATTTGGCTATCTGGACCAGGAACCCACTCCATTTGTGGTCGCAGTATCTGAAACTCGGTTCCTGGGGAGGTATGGGGATCCCCGTAGCTATGGATTAAACTCTGGTTCTGGCCTTCTATGGTTATGTATTATCAACAACGCCATGTATAAACCATGAATTCTTTCCTTGTAGTTATGAAACTTCACACAAGTGAATTTGGTATTTCTGAAATGATATGGTCCATTAGATAATCTTTGGCTATATATTGTCCAAAGAAAACAATTTTGCAACCCACTTGGCTTATAATGTCATACTTTGAATCATGCCATTATTTACTGAACTGTGTTTTCTCCTTTTGTAGGATGCAGATCTGATCATGTTAGCTCTGGCTACACATGAAGTGCATTTTTCGATCTTGAGAGAGGTTAGTAACCATCCATTGTTCTGTGTTGTCAAAATATTTAACTAGCACACAATTCTGTCTACTAGTATCGCACTTTCGCACTTATCCCTTATATCTCTTAGCTGTTTCAATTGGTTTGTTACTCTATCATCTTATAGGATGAATAATGTATATGTATTTCTGGATTTTACACTAAGTCTTTTGGTGATCAGGGTTTGGGTTCGCTTCTTTTTTACTGCCCCCACTTTTATTTTTATAAGGTTTTCAGTGCTAGTTATCCAGTTGCAGAAGCGACCCCATAGGCTTTCGCTTTCGCCTCTCCCGTCGATGCATAAGTACATGGATACTTTTATTTCTTCGTTATTATCGATTTAATTCTTATTGTTTTTCTTCTGTATCAGGTCGTCTTCACTCCTGGGCAGCAGGATAAGTGTTTCTTGTGTGGTCAAATGGGCCATTTAGCTGCAGATTGTCAAGGAAATGCAAAAAGAAAATCTGGTGAGTTTGATGAGAAGGGTGGAGATGTTACTCCAGAAAAAAAGCCTTTCCAGGTCTGTTTCCTTGCTAAATTTGATCAATAACTATTATGTTTTCAAGTGTCAATTCATGTTGGTTTCATTTATAGCATGTGCCTTTTATCCTAATATTTAGTTTTTTGCAGTTTCTCCACATCTGGACTCTCCGGGAGTACTTAGAATATGAATTTAGAATTCCTAATCCTCCTTTTGAGATCGACTTTGAACGCATAGTTGATGATTTCATATTCATTTGTTTCTTCGTTGGAAATGATTTTCTCCCGCACATGCCGACACTTGAAATTCGTGAGGTTTGTGAGTTTGTCCCTTTTTTCCATTTTTCATGTTTTCGACTGTTTCCAGGGAATCAATCCATATTTTGATTATTTCCTTTTTGTTATATATTTATAAGGTTTATGGACCTTGCATAGACTTTCTGTAGTCATATAAATTGCTGTCTTTATCAAGATTTTATTTTTGTCCCAAAAAAGATTGTGCACTGAATTTCACATATCTGTACTTATGGACAGGGTGCGATCAATTTGCTGATGGCCGTTTATAAGAAGGAATTCAATTTGATGGGTGGTTATTTGACAGATGGATGCACGGTAGGTGGAGAGTTGTACTTCCTTTTGCATTTTCATATACATGTGCAGCAAAACTAGCAATTAGTTTGTTTGCTTTTAATTCTATGCTGGTCTTTTGATGAGTGGCATATATTTTCTTTTTTTTGCTAGCCAAATTTAAGCAAAGTCGAGCATTTTATTCAGGCTGTGGGTTCCTATGAGGACAGGATATTCCAGAAGAGAGCTCGCTTGCATCAGGTGTGTATTCAGTGGCTGGTATTTTTTCTTTTCTTTTTTCCTTCTTTTATTTCATACATACACCTTGCAGCGACCTAGATGGAAGTTGTATTGCTTATGAATTTTACGAAGGTACTGAGATTCTAAAAAACTCAGAATTCAAGGTGAAGAGTGTTCCGAGATATTTTTGTGACAAAATTATTACTGCTTCTCCAACTTAACTGTTCATTAAATTTAAGGTAGCTTTACAATCCAATTTAAAAGTGGAACAACATTGATTCAAGCAGTTTAATGCATGGAGGTATACTCAACTAGCAGCAAAACTGATCATTGGCTCAAATCTCCCCTATATGCAATACCGAGGAAATTATCGAAACACAAAAGGGAACATTTATTCATGCTCATTATGAAATGAACTGGTTCACGGTGCATGTACATGATGCTTCTTTTTTGGGCTGCCATGCTGTCCATAGGAGCATCACAATGAAAGATCTAATTATACACAAATCCATTATGATAGAATGATCAGAATAATCACTCCTTGAGAAATGATAATTCTACAACAACAAAGCCTTTATCCCAAACTTTCGGGATAGGCTACGTGAATCCTTATATTCCATTCTGTATTAAGGGCCATCTTTGTTCTTACGTTACAAAAAGCCATTTCCTTTTTTCAGTCCGTCCAAATTCTCTTAGGTCTACCTGTGCTGCTCATTTCACTATAGGCTATCACGCATAACTGGTGCATCTATTGGTCTCTGTTGCACATTTTCAAATTATCTCAAATGATTTCTCTCATCTTACTCGCGATCAACGTAGCACCTCCTTTCTATTACTGCAGTTATTTCATGTTACTGAGAATTTGCGAAACCAAGTACCCGACCAGCTAAACTCATAGAATATAGAATTGACATATATACATCAAGGAGTAAGGATCAAACAATTATTTCTGCATTATCTTTGAATTGGTTTTGCTGTCAGCAATCATGCGGGGTAAAATGACTCGGGTTTCTAGCACATTCTGCTTGAAGTATTATTTTCACTAAAATACAGGAGATGACGATTTCCCCTCTTGATTTGTTAGGAATGTTTAAAACTTTTTCATTCTTACTAAATCTTCTCATGTGAAATGTTTCCTTCCCCATTTTGGATGTTATTTCCCCCACCATTGTGGGGACGTTTCCCTTCTGGTTCTCTATGGTTTTTTCGCTTTTCCAGTGCCATCTTTCTCCTCTCTTTATGCGAAGGTTCAGACCTTTGATAGATAATAGAAAATCTAATTTAGAAGTTATTATTTGTATCTCTTGATCTTTTCTTAAGCTTGTACCAACGGGGATCGTGGTTGGAGTCTAGGCAATCTCAATTTTCTGTTAGTCAGATTTAAGCTACATGATTGTCAAATCAAGCTGGTATTGTTTAGAGAAATGGAGATATTCAAAAGTTCTCTGAAAGAAACACGCTAGTTAGTCGAAGATTTTGGGGCTTCTAAGTAACACATGTATAGGGGGTCTCATATCGAATATTGACTTATATAGTAAATTCCCTTTTTGTCATTCCCCTTAAATGTTCATTTTAATAGACAAATATCCTGCAGGGACATGCTAGATTATAGCCCTGCCACCTCACAGTTCTAATTATTATTATTATTATTGTTATTATTATTTTTTTGCTTCACAAGAAGTGCTGTGTTTCCAGTTACAAGTATCCAAGTGATGAATAATTACAGTGGAAGTGTTGCTATATTTGAAAGTGTAATAAGCATTTTAGAATACAGCTAATGTAACTGCCATCATCATCAATATTATCATTTAAGCCTTCACCCATCAAAATGGGGTTGGCTATGGAGCATGAGAAATTCCACAAAAGAATTGGCTGAAAACACAGCTAACTAAACAGCTCCTAAGGTAAATTTTAAAAAATCAGCTTAATCATTTTTGTCCTTAAATGCAACATTTTCTTGCCTTTATGTTGCTGATAATAGAAAGTTAAGATTCTTGTGGAGGTCTTTTGATCTATGAATTATTTTGTTGTCGGTCTTATATCATATTGAAGAATGACACGTTGCAAAGGACCCCAGATTTACAACAAAAGATAAAAGTACACAACCTAAAATCCGTGGAATAGGATGATTCGGGGCATCTTTCTTCAGATTTTGGTTTCTTCATTGAATATAGATCAACCAGGTCACTGCTACATTTTTTTTCTCAAGACTTATCTGAACAGATTTAGTTTACATATTGTCTGACATGAGTATCAGCAATAGAAAGGCACTGCTCAACTCAAGACATTTCTGTGCAAATTTATATTGCTAATTTATTTGTTTTTGAAAGTTACTTTGCAAGTTGCAAAGAAACATACTTTTCCCCCTTATTATAGTTAGTTCAACCACTTTCTTATTTTTCTTATGATGATTGTATGTCATGGGACCCATGATTCTATCACACACTTATTTTCAATTAAATGGCAAAATATTAGTGTGTGTGTGTGCGTGTATATATATATATATATATATATATATAGTTTTAACATCATTTAGTGCTTAATGAACCTTGAATGAGCTTCCCATGATACTTCAACTTGTCAAAGCTTTTATATTGTTATTGTAAAACTATATCCTCTTTAGTATCACTATCAACCCCGTTATGAATTTTCAAAGAGCTTGCCTTTTCAGAATGTAATCTAGTATTACTCGTCTTGTTAATAACCATCACGGTAGAAAACTTTCAAGATGCAACCATATAGCTGCAAGAGTTAATTTTTCTTCTTCTAAGAGTTGCAAAATTTCCTTTTTCCAGCGACAAGCAGATAGAATCAAGCGCGAGAAAGCACAAGCAAAACGGGGAGATGATGTAGATCCACAACTAAGGCCTGGCGATATAGTTCCTGTTGCTCGTTTTCAAGGCTCACGTCTTGCTTCTGGTGCTACTCCTTCACCGTATCAACAAATTGGACAAAGTACTACTGCAATGTCAGGGATGGAAATTAAGCCTAGACAAAGTGGGAAAAATGAGAGTAGAGATGCTGCTGCTAGAGCCCCAAAAGTCCAACGCATATCTTCAACAGGGGCTTCAGTTGGTGCTGCCATTGTGGAGGCTGAGAATAGTCTGGAAACAGAAGTAAATTTATCTTTCTTAAAGAGGAAAAGTTTCAGTATTAGTTCATTGGCTAGTTCATGTTCTATCATAACAGTTCTGGGTTCTAGTATTCTTTGCATCCCAGCTATTTTGTCGGATTGCGGTTGTAATGTTCTTTTGCAATTTTCAGATTCATGAAAATAAAGAGGATCTGAAATCAAAGCTCAAGGAAGTGCTACGAGAGAAGTCTGATCTTTTTAACTCTGAAAATCCAGAGGAGGACAAGGTTTGATCCTGAAATTGCTACCTTTGAAGCCTTATCTTTTATCCCAAACATTGATCTCTCTGTGCTCAGTGAGGGTTTGGGTGGAGGTGGAGCTTGGTTTGTTTGTGGTTGTTTATCAAGATAGTTTATGTCACACACGGAACCAAAATAGGCCCGTTACGTGAGTCAGGTGCCGCGCACGTGTGATATGCACAAGGCTAAGATACACCATTTATTCAAGGGAAACTAGTACCAGTAGAAATAATTTTATCCATGGCAAAATGATCAAGAGGCTGCAATTGAACTTCCAAGATGGGAGAATAGTTAGGTAGTCAAACCAAAAGACGTAGTTCCAATTGACACAAATTACAACTACAATGTTTCATAACGTTTCCAAAATACCAAAAGACATGATGAAAATGGATACCCTTCAATTAAAAATAACTCCTTATTCAAAAATTGTGATTTGCTACTGATCTGGATCTCCTACATGATTCTCAATAGCTGAAAGCGTGAGCCAGTATAAAACGTGTACCAGTGAGAAGAAAAACCTTCACTGATATCCATCATTTAGATCCATTTTTTATTAAGTAAACAAAAAGCTAGGATGTGATTATTGTATTCTACCAGTAGTAAAAGTAGCCATTGCAGATGAAGATGACACATAAATATAGCATAAGCAAGAGTTAAAGCATACAATCATGTAAATTCTAATATTTTTTTTTTCCAGGAAATCAATAGCTGTCTGACAGTGTGTATCTATGCAACTCGATAGTAAATACCAATTCATGATGATGACCAAGTCTTTGCTCCAAGTTGAGCATACAGGACGTCACCCTTCAACAGGTCTCACACGTCTTTTCTCAAAGCAACAGTTGCGAATACAACTCCTCCGTGCCTGACACAGCTTCGCTGACCTGAAAGTCCGTTTGAGGAATTCGTGCCATTATCTACCCATAGAACAACACCCCCTTGTGCACAAGTTGTCCATGGCCACTAACCAATTCAATGCATGATGTGGACAATATAACTTGTATAAAGTAATAAGTTCAATCTCATAGCTTTCTGGCAAGCTCTTATTTACCAAAATTTGACTTCCAGATTAGCAACTATATCAACTTTGCGACAACCTATCACATAATTCACAAATCTGTTGCATTCAGCGTGACAAATTTCCATGTCAGTTTTCAAGCAGTCAACATAAGCATTACAAATCAAAGTTCCAGAGCATTTCCAGACTTACAGATTCATATAATTTTTATGAAATTTTCTGTTGTAATCATCATTCTTTCCATAGAATCACCATACTAACATGTGAAGCCATACTAATTTTCCCTTCATGATAGACATAGGAGAGGAATGTCTAACCACTCACTGAGATAGGTCGGATTTCAGTGTCGCGACGCGGTCGGTTTGGACTGTTCTTGATATAATGGTAGCATTTAGCATGGAATGTTGTTGGTACATATGGCCAACTATATTTATATGTGGCAAGCTTTAAAGGGGAGATCATTGTTTTGTGAAATGAACGTATTTGGGAACCTGAATTGCATACTTGATTTGCATGGTCTGTGAAATTTAAGTTAAAAAACTAAACTTAAAACTGATTGTTACAAAAATCAACTGAATCTACCACCACTCACCACCAGCACCACATATAAACAAAAATTGGAACACAAAGGACAAAAAACACCCATAATTGTTTAATACTATAATTACTGAGTGAATTTTATGTTCCCCATCACTGTCGGTTGTTGTTTACTGATGCAATGGTCTTTCTCAGGTTAAACTGGGAGAGGATGGATGGAAAAAAAGATATTACGAAGAGAAGTTTTCTGCAAAAACTCCTGAAGAAATTGAGGACATTCGAAGAGATGTTGTAAGTCATTCCCATTGTCTATTTGAACCATATTATATATATTCAATATGTTCAACATTTTGTGATTGCCTAGTTGCTTGGCATGTATTACCATTAATTGAAGAAGCATATTATAATAGTATTTTTATTGTGATATTTAGTACATGGAAGACTCTTCATTCTAAGGATCTTTCCCACTTTACCTTTAGTTAGTGGACATCTTCATCTCGAGAGCCTACATATTTGCTTGTTTGCTTGAGCAAGCACATTATTTTGAAGGAGAAATTGAGCAGGCACATTATATTGCATGCCATGATTTTGGAATTTTGTGAAGATGATAATTTTTTTCGAGAGTCCACATAATGTTTCTCAGATTAGCAGCAGCATATGCTTTTCTCATCCTCTATCCAAGTTCTGTTGGTTCCAATTGAGAATCAGACGAGAGAAAATCATTAAAGGGGGTTTGGACATGTGCAACAGAGACAATAGATCCACCAGACAGAAAGAGTGTTAAGAGTATTAGTGAAAGGCTTCCAGAACCAAGATAGGATAAGTAAACTTGGACTGAGGATGTAAAAAAGAATATGTTATCTCTAATGTTAGAGAAGAAATGGCCCTCAACATAGCAGTGGAAGATTGTCTATCCCAAAAGGTTTTGGATTGAAGTATTTCTGTTTTGTATATATATATAAACAGCAGGATTAGACGAACAGTGGTTGACAATGGGGCAGGAATCAACGTCTGCACCCTTCGAAGAAGCCCCCGGGAGATGAAAGACGTTAGGACCAGCCAGCCCTATTCGTATATAGAATTTCATATCTTAGACTCTGCCTAACCTAAAGGCGAGGCGAGGCAATATTGAACGATTAACGGAGGAAACTCATGGATGACGGCTTTCTCTGGCATGCGAAACTTTGGCTGGGTACGATAAGCCGTAGTACGAGAGGCATTTCTGGCTGTATTTTCCGACCGATCCCTCGGGCCGATGCAGTCATGACTGCTTTCTCATTTATATATATATATATATAGCCGGATCCAGTCTTGCGTCCAACAGTCCCTGGATGATGATGAGCTTGCTGTACAAGAGATTGCCCTGCTCAACAAAGTGCGTACCATTAAATATCAGGAAGAGGTTTAATTTATGCAAAGGGCGAAGTGCAGCTGGCTTAAAGACAGAGATAGATGCTCAAAGTTCTTCTATGCTACCATCTGAGCACATCAAATAAAAAACAACATCAGTAAGTTAATTGATAGTGGTGGGAAGGTCCTGAGTGGGGATGCAGATATTTAGAATGTTGTTGTAAACTTCTTCAAGGCCCTGTACAACCAGACCAGCTATGCCACAGAATTCCCTAACTTGGTTTGCAAACGAGTGGTTACGGATGAGGGGAACATGATTCTTCAAGTGCCGGTCACTACTGAGGAAGTGGAGAGGATTGTTAGGAATGCAGACCCTAAAATGTAGTGACTGAAGAAGTGGAGAGGATTATTAGGAATGCAGACCCTAATAAGTCCCTTGTCCCGGACAGTTTAAATCCCAAGTTCTTCAAACATCACTGGCGGACATCAAGGATCAGCGGGTGGTTGCTGTCCAGGACTTCTTTAATCATGGCAAATTGCTTAAGGAACTCAAGTCATACCTTCATCGTATTGATCCCGTATTGATCCCTAAGAAGTACGGTGCTACTAATCTTGTAGACTACTGGCTGATTACTAATCTTGGATACTGCCGACCGATCTCGTGTTGCAATTACCTCTACAAGATTATCACTCACTTAATGTGCAATAGAATGTAGGGAATTATGCAGGGCCTCATTTTCGCCTAACCAGACTGCTTTCATCAAAGGTAGATCCTTTGGGGAAAACTGCCTTGTCGTCCGTTTGTCAGACTTCAATAAGAAGGGTGGGCACAAAGGCTGCATCAAACTTGATCTCAAAAATGCTTATGACTCGGTTAATAGAGAGTTTGTGTGCCATATCATACTTACCATGGGCTTCTCAAATTGGTGAGTGGATAGGGTCTATGAGTGCATATCTTCTACGTCTTTCTCAGTGCTCATCAAAGGGGAACCCCACAGATGCTTTGACAGTAACAGAGGACTCAGACAATGCGATCCTCTCTCCCCTTACCTCTTCACCATGGTTATGGAGTTTTTCTCCTGTCTCATGGAGACAGAGCCGTCAACAGGCAGGGCATCATCCCCTTATTCAGAAGACCCTCCTGTTGTATCTCATCTGATATATGCGGATGACCTCCTAGTATTTGTATAGCCTAAAGAGAGAAGCTTGGTGGCGTTAAAGGATGTCTTGATTGTCTTTGGAAGATGGACTGTCCTACAACTGAACCACAATAAGAGCATTGTCTATTTCAATAGTACGTGCCCGAGACAAGAAGCCCCTCTTGAACATCACAGTAGGTCAGCTCCCTGTCAAATACTTAGGCTTCCCCCTCTCTATTAACTATGCCAAGGACTCAAGACTGTCAGGATATCATTGACTATGTGCATAACCGCTTGGAGGGTTGGCAAGCTTTGACGTTATCCTTCGGAGGCAGGGTGGATCTGGTTCGGACTTGTAATTACGGCGGTCACGATGTATTGGCTTCAAGTTGTGCTAAATCCCTATTAACACCATAGTTAAATTTGAGAAAAGATGTGCGGACTTCATTGAAGGGGAGGGATCCATGCCATCAGTTGGGAAGACTTGTGCAGGGTCAAGAAGGAAGGGTGTGTGGGCTCAGGTCCCTGCGTACGCTGCAGGCGCGTCGTCGAGAAGTCCCTATGGGTGGAATGGTTTAGGAACAGTTACCTGGATGTGTTGGAAATTATTAGACCCATCGTATTGACAACTTCTCGGTGACATTTAAGACTATCCTAAATCAAAGGTCTCGTCTTAAAAATCTAATTACTCGATTTTTTGGTAATGGTGCCTCAACTAGCCTATGGTTCGATCCTTGGTTGAACCATCATAGTCTGATTGAGAGAATGGGATGGCCTCTTTTCGATTAAATGGGTGGCACAAAGAGGGTGAATTGCATTTTCGGAACCATCAATGGGATCATGAGACTAGACTGGTTGGCCAACTAATTGCTGAGTAGGTGTGCAACATAAATATCGATAGTGAGGTTGCAGAGGATATATGGGAGTGTGCGAACTTCCCAACGGGAGATTTCTCCTTCCGGCTGGCGTTTAATGAAACCAGACCTCAATTTTTGGAAGTTGACTGTGCGGAATTCGTTTGGGCTAAAGGGGTTGCGACGAAGATGAAACTTTACCTCTATAAGCCATTCGGAACATACTTCTGACGAGGGATATACTAATAGGGTTTGGTGTTCACGCCCAAGATCGTCTTTGCGTGATGTGTAGGCGAGAAGCGGAAAGCCGGGACAATGTCTTCTTTGAATGCTTGGTTTTCTTTGAGTTATGGCAGTATCATAGAGCTATTGTCGGCTATCCGAGGAGGAATGCTTGTGGCCTTATGTCGGTGCTGGTGGAAATCAAGCATCACATGTATCAGGAACCCGGACAAGTTGGCGGGCTAAAAGCAGACTACTTATTACGGTTTGACATATATGAAAAGAGAGAAATATGAGAATTTTTGAGGATGTGACCATTGTTACTGTTGGTATTCACGCCCAAGACATCTGACGAGGGATATACTAATAGGGTTTGGTATTCACATCCAAGTTCGTCTTTGCGTGATGTGTAGGCGAGAAGCGGAAAGCCGGGACAATGTCTTCTTTGAATGCTTGGTTTCCTGGGAGTTATGGCAGCATCATAGGGCGAGTTATTGTCGGCTATCTGTGGAGGAATGCTTGTGGCCTTATGTCGGTTCTGGTGGAAATCAAGCATCACATGTATCAGGAACCCGGAAAAGTTAGCGGGCTAAAATCGGACTACTTATTACGGTTTGACATATATGAAAAGAGAGAAATATGAGGATTTTTGAGGGTGTGGCCATTGTTACTGTTGGTATTCAGCATAATGTTGATGGGGACTTAGATCCTTGTCCCTTCCTTGCCTCTGCTAGGTTTTGTGGGACAGGATATACTGTATTGTTTTGTTTTATAATTCAATAAATTCTTACCTTCTTCAAAAATTATATATATATATATATATATATATAGTCCCCTAGTGAAATTGTTTAGGGGAATGCCACGTGGCGCACATCAGAAAGTGGCTCCTCTGTTATAGAAAAGATGGGGGGGACCATATTTCCCTTTTAGGGAAAGGGAACACTTCTTTTAAAACAAATAGCTTCCCTTGGATGAACCTCAGGTGTCCTTATCCTTGGGGGTTATAGATAACTTTTAGAATACGTTTTCATATGCACACACACACACACACACACACATACACATCCATCCACCTCTGTTCTAGATTTTTTTACAATGACTTGTACTTTGTGTCTATTTCTAAGTTAGTATTAGGTGGAGCATAGATACATTCTGGAAATAGATTACTATATGACAAGAGTATACATATGAGAGAAGCTTTGATGGACTTTAAAGTAGTTTGCCATGATCAATCAGTAAATATCTAACAAAAGTGGGCTGCTGCATGACTTCTATACTTAGTATTCTATAGTACTATTGTTGATGTAAAAGTTACAAATGCATATCTCATAATACATGCACGTCAATTTCTGGTTTATTATTGTCAACACTATGCTCTCAAACCAAATATAATTACCTGCAGTAAGCGCTATAGCGTGTTTCCGATACTCAGCATCTTTACAGTACCAAGCCTCCACAATTTCAGAATAATATTTTCTTCTTAATTTCATTTTGGGCTGTCTAATAAGTGATTTCCAACTATGAATTGCTTTCTTGTGGACAACGTTGCTCATTTTCCACATAGTGGACGTAAAATTTTGAAATACAACTAGCTATGAATATCTTAGTTTAGGTTCCATGTCATGTGAAAAATCTGTCTAATGTTGGTTCTTGCAAGAATATCTTAGATGATCTTAGTTTCTTTGCGTTTATCATTCATATACCTGACCACTTTGTATTTTCTTTTATATGACAAACATTGCTATTGTAAATAGGTTTTGAGGTATACAGAAGGCTTGTGTTGGGTCATGCACTATTACTATGAAGGGGTTTGCTCATGGCAATGGTGGGTACCTGATTACCTCAATTTTTGAGTTCATGCTCACTATTTAAATATTCAATTTTTTTTAAAGAGGAATTTTCATCTTTCTCAAATAGGAATATATGTGCATAATCAATGTTTCATCTTTCTTGGTGGAGCATGTTTATAAGAGCTCTAGGTTGTAAAAAGTTATGCAAAAACAACCTTTAATGTTTTATTTGTGCTATGAATTATTATTATTATTTTTATCTAAAAACAATCACTAATGGTTCTTATCTCTGGGGTCTGGATACTGATTTTTCATGACATGATATGAGACGGTGACATGGAAAGGACAGTGTTGATCATGACATGGAAAGGACACCGATTCCATTGTGGTCTAGTGTCTTTTTAGTTAACGTTTGTGTCGGGTCTGATTTGGACTAATTTTGTGACACTGAGTTTGGAGTGACCGGGCTTCTTAGGGTTTCACTAACTTTTCTGGTGGATAATGTTCTACAAGAGCTGTATCTTGGATATACACAAACATTTTTCTTATGATTTTACCATATGAACCTTTAACATTACCCCCTTTGAAGACAGGCTCCAGTCCCATTCTTAGGCCAGGTGAAGGCCTGCTGGAGTCATTTTCGGTTGGCATGTGTTTGCACATAAATAGGTGCACTGGTGAGATGGAGAGAGAACGAGGGAGACATATTACTGTCATATTCTAAATTAAAATTGTTTTTTTTACTAAACTTGCCAAAGTTAACTGCAAGAAGGATAGAAGTTGAGACTGCTGAGTTGTCTGACCTTTCAGTTACTGCTTATTGTTTTGAGATAAACCTTGCTATAAGGTAGTCCTTTATTGCTTATGGTCATTTAATTTCTTATCAAATTTAAGAAATTGCTTCTGAATTACAAAGATCGGATATATGTATGTTTTAAGGCAAACTTAAATTTCAACACAGAGGACAATGCAAATATGGTTGGATGCAAATAATACAATCGGAGAAGAATGAGGACTCCATGAGCTAGTGTTGGAAGCAATGTTCTAAAAATCGGCATAGGCGGCCGTCGGCCGCACTGAAAATGCCCTAGGTGGCTGGCCTAGGGGCTAGGCGCCGCTAGGCGGGCCTAGGCGTCCCCTAAAATTTCAAAAATAAAAATAAAAATAAATAAATACCGGTGGCGGCGGTGGTCGTGCTGTGGTGGCGGCGGTGGTCGTGCTGTGGTAGTGTGGCGGTGGTGGGGAGAGGGAGGAGAGGGTGGTAGTGGTGGGGTGGCGGTGGTGGAGGTGGTGGTGGAGAGAGGGAGGAGAGGGTGGTTAGTGGTGGTGGGGTGGCTGGGAGGAGAGGGAGTCTGGGAGAGGAGTGGAGTGAGGAGGAGAGGAGAGAGAGGTGAGGAGGGGAGAGGAAAAACAAACTTAGGTCAGGATTCGAACCCCTCCCTCCAAAAACCGGATTGACTTATAACCATCCGGCTGACCATTGGGTCAAGGATGAGTTATGTTTAAATTTAACATTAACATATACATATATATGTATATGTATATGACATATAAAAAAAATAAATTAATTCGGCGCCTAGGCGCCCCTTTGCCGCACCGTGTGCCTAGCGATTTTTAGAACCATGGTTGGAAGTAGACATTTAAAATGAGCTGATTGTGCACTCGCCAAGTAGACAAAGCGTATCGATTTTCTCTTCTAGCAAATTGGTGCACAGGAAAAATAGGATATGGAAAAGATTAATTCGCATAGCAACTGAAGAAAGAATATTAAATCCTTGGTCAATTTATATTTTGGGGTATTCAAATCAGTTTCTTTTGCACTTAGGACCTGTGTGTAAAATGTTTTGGCAAGCTGCTTTATGTTCAAGTGCCAATGGTTTTAGTTGCAACATTTTTGGTTGATGTTATGGAGAATTATAGATCGACTCTCTCTCTCTCTCTCTCTCTCTCTCTCTATATATATATATATATATATATATATATATATATATATATATATATATAAACTGTTGGATCACTGTATTGTTTGATTTTTCTTGCAAGTAAGATGACATACTGCTTACAAAGCTAACATTGAACGCGTTGTTTCTAAGTAAAAACTTATTTAATCTTTTATGGTTTAATAGTAGTTTTTTTTTTGTATTTTTCAGGTTTTATCCTTATCATTATGCACCTTTTGCGTCTGACGTCAAGGATTTGAGTCAATTGGAAGTCAGCTTTGAACTTGGTTCACCTTTTAAGCCATTCAATCAGTTAATGGGGGTGTTCCCTGCTGCAAGGTGGGTTTTGAATTTATACTATTAATTATATCTTTTCATTTACGTGCAGATTGCTAATAACAGGTTTTGAAATTTACAGTTCCCACGCCCTTCCTTTCCACTATAGGCAATTGATGTCAGATCCAAACTCACCCATTATTGATTTCTACCCAACTGGTATTGTTTTATACTATTACACTATGACCCTTCTCCCTCCCTGATTATGATGGTTCCAACATATTACTTTACTTTGTATCAGATTTTGAGGTGGACATGAATGGGAAGAGGTTTGCTTGGCAGGTAAAGAATCTTACCTTTATATTTCTTACTTTCTTTATTATCTCTTATTGTAACATCCGATGAAGAAACATTTATGTGGACAACTTTGCAGGGTGTTGCCAAACTTCCTTTTATTGACGAAGATCGCTTACTTGCTGAAATCAGAAAAGTAGAGCATACTTTAACGGTATATTACTTGATCTAGATCCTATGCTTACAAGTGATTCTTATTTAGTTACTTTGAGGAAAATTTTCTTTCCTACATTCCAATGTAGGAAGAAGAAGTGCGACGGAACAACGTGATGTTTGACATGCTCTTTATCAACTTATGCCACCCTCTATCTCCTTATATATTTTCTCTCAACAACCAATTTGGACAACTTACGGAAAAAGATCGAGCCAACGTAAAGGAGAAGCTTGATCCTGTTGCCAGGTATGGGTTGCACTTTTTAAACTGGCATGCAATCAGAAATTTGCCCAATGTATTGTTTTGTGCCTACCTAAGTACAACATATCTTACAAATAGTCGCAAGTAATTATATGGAATAGTGGTAGTTCTAAACTTAGATAAAACATATGAATGGGCATTCATAATTATAGTTGATTAGGTTTACTTCACAAAAAAATATTATATCGTGGGCAAATATTGGAGTTCTTACTTTGTGTCAATTTTATTATCTTTATGCAAGTAGAAAGATTTTGTATTTAAGTTATGTCATATATGTGTACCTTAATGCATTTTTGTTATCGTTCTTACTGGAGGCTTCGTAGAAGGATGGTCCCCCCCCCCTCTCCCCTCTACAAATCAACGCTTGTTTCTCCATGATCATTTCTTTAAAGCTATTTTTATTCCCTAACAGTAATGACAGTACGTATTATATTATAAATATGTTTTAACTATTATGATCCATTTTAGTTTTCTACTCTGCATCCAGCAGGATTTATTAATAGAAAAATCAGAAAATTTCATACATCGGGTAGATGTATTTGGCTAATTTGCATCAAAGAGGACAAATTTGAAGAATTTGCATACATGCGTTGAGGCGCCACTGGAGATGGCGCATTGCAGAAAACACCATCTCAAATGGCGCTTCCTAACTGAGAATTGTATGGGACGTCATAGCTATTGACGCATTCAATGGGTTGCCATTGTAGTTGGTGCCCCCTATGAAATATGGGTGATGCTATTTGGCCCGTCCGTAGGCGTGGCCGCCGTTGGCCCGCGCCCACGTGGCAGGCTTCCATTGAAGCTAGCAGGGGGTTGAGTGGAGCCAATGGGAGCCCGCCACGTGGGCACGGGCCAATTGCGGTCACGCCCACGAGCGGGCAAAATAGCATTTCCAATGAAATATAGGGTATGGGGCGTCAACTCCATTGTCGCCCCATTGTTTTTAAAAATAAAATTAAAAAAATCCTGATTAGTGGAAAGTTGGGGTATGTTGTTATCCAATATTTATCCAATAGAAAGATATATGGTGCAATTTATCCTGAATTTGGTACATTTAAATTTAAAGGTGCGTGTGAATTTAAATTTAAACCAAATATTGGATAAATTTAAACCAAATGTTGGATAAATTTATCCAAAATTTGGTATGTTTAAATTTAAACCAAATATTGGAATTCCACCGGGGTATGTTGTTATCCAAAATTTAAACCAAATATTTGTTAAATTTAAACTTACAATCATTCGTACATTTGAAAGATATTGGATAACACCATCAAAACATAACAAGAACAATAACAAAAAAAAGTTTGTTTATTAAAAATAAATTAGACAAGGCGCTAGTGGAGTTGGCGCCCCACCCCCTCTTCTAGGGGGTGCCAACTCCAATATTTATCCAATAGAAAGATATATAGTGCAATTTATCCTAAATTTGGTACATTTAAATTTAAAGGTGCGTGTGAATTTAAATTTAAACCAAATATTGGATAAATTTAAACCAAATTTTGGATAAATTTATCCAAAATTTGGTATGTTTAAATTTAAACCAAATATTGGAATTCCACCAGGGTATGTTGTTATCCAAAATTTAAACCAAATATTTGATAAATTTAAACTTACAATCATTCATACATTTGAAAGATATTGGATAACAACATCAAAACATAACAAGAACAATAACAAAAAAAGTTTGTTTATTAAAAATAAATTAGACAGGGCGCTAGTGGAGTTGGCGCCCCACCCCCTCTTCTAGGGGGTGCCAACTCTAATAGCGCCCCGTCCTCTCTCCTAGGGGACGCCATCTCTAGTTGCGCCTTATCCCATATAAGCAAATTCTTCAAATTTGTCCTCTTTGATGCAAATGAACCAAATATCTTCTCCGTGTATGAAATTTTCTTATAGCAAATTAGACAACGTTAAAATTCGGAATATGTATAGTTCTTTACTACACTCACCAGGTTCACAGGATTAGACTTAAAAAGGGCGCCCCATTGCCACGAGGCTCTCTCTTATGTAGGGTCTTGGCAGGGTCAAAATTTGGATTAGACTTGGTATAATATTGGGCAAGGTCAAAATTTGGACATTTGATATAATCCATCTTGAAACTACTGTAATCTACTATGTGAGTATCACATTGATGTAGATTGTTTCTTTAGTTTGTGTTCACCATTCTTCATCAGTTCGTCTTATCTTTAGCCACTTAAGGTATTTGAGTTGCTTCTTGGACTAGCATGAAGACAAAAATGCATTAGTCTCAATCATAAGCAGCTTAGTTGGGTCTTGTGGAACCCTTCCGGTTAAAGAGAATCTAGGCTATGGGCAAAGAAGCGCTGAGTTTCTTTTTGGACCCCTTAGGATTGATATCCAGGTTGTAGAGATGTTAGTGACATATCTATCTATATATCATAAATGTCCCAAAGCTAACAAGATACATTTACATGCAATAACATGCAACTTCTCATTGCAATTGACATTATGCATTCTATGTCATTGTACTCAAATAGGAGAAAGAACTTTCATTACTATTATTACATTAATCACTATCTTTCTACCAACTGTTATTTATGTCGTCTGACATTATCAATGTTGTAGATGTCAGATGTTAGGTTCCTGTTGGATTGAGTTTTTTAATATTGGATGTCGTTTGTCGGGGACATATCGGAGACGAATTAAAATGTCAGATTTCAATAAGTATGTAATATCTTATATATTACATGTGCTAAATGTACAAAGTATATCTGCAAAATGCTCGGATATCTTATATTTTGGATAAATTTGCAAAAAATGATTTTTTTTAGGGTCAGAATCTAGAGACCAGCATGTTTGAGGAGGGAGGTCTCTCAAGTGGAGATTTTGAGGGTTAGCATTCGGGGTCAAATAGAAGCGGAGAGAGATTGACATGGAAAAAGAGTTGAGTTAGGATTAGGGGCATAGGGCTCGAGGTCAAAAAGAAGACATGGCAAAAGAGTTGGGTTTTATTTAAGTTCTTGGGATAATGGCTAGGGTCTCTAAAATCCCACACATTAATATATAAACAGATTTGTGGAAAAAGTCGGCCGACATTTCACTTTCTTGTGTCGGCAGACATATTGGATTTAGGCTGATATGTCAGATAATTTTGACCAAAATGATGTAAACGATCTTATATGCTGATTTATGTCATTTGCTAGTCAAAACCGATATGACAGACATGTTGACATCTACAACACCGGATACTATTTATAATGCCATAAACGATGTAGATAAAGGTATAGGTGATGTTTAGTAAGTAAAAATGACATGTAGGACGGCATTACAACAGTCATTGCTGTAACTATCAATGATTCTATATGGGGTTGGGACCATTTCTCGTGTTATGCACTCGTATACATGACAATGTTGTATTAAGTGCTTTATATTATGCGCTTGGTCTATGGCTTCGTACTGACCAGTCTGATAAATTGGTCAATTAGTGGCGATTATGCTGCCACGTGAAATTTTCAATTAAGTGACGACCCAATTAATAGGATTAAGCTTCTGAATACTTTGCCGATTAATCACCTAATAATTTAATCCGTTTTTAGTACATTGCCTACAGATGTTCTGTCAGTTCATTTTCTCTACTCTTCCATAAGAGTTCTGTTTGTACTTTGTAGTGAATGTCTCCACTCCAAGAGATGATCCGGCTGATGTTCCAAATTCATCACTCGTATTATGATTGTATAATATCATCTTTACTTTGTGTCAAGTTTCTATATTGGAGTTTGCTATATCTGCAAACTTGCCGTACGTATCATGTCGAACACATTTTTGTCCAAGTTGGTTCTGATGATATATCTTTTGAGATGGAGGTATCCATAGTTGGATTTATGATCCTGCTTTGTTATGAATTTGAGAAGGGTGCATGGGATGGTTGGAGAGAGGATTCTTACTGCATTTGTGCACACGTTTTGGCTTTGCTCATCTAATTCCCTAACATTGATGGATCACATGACTTTCTTTCATGCAATAAACTAGTTTATATTAGGTTTGCCATGATGAATCATTTACTCAATATTCATTAAGAGTTGAGAGTCCTCATTAGTGAAACATGGCGTGTATGTGTACCCATGTTTGACTTAGAGATGGATTCAGCTTCACCAATCCTCCTACCATAACTTTTTTTTTGACAATTGGCAAATCATTATAATAAAGTACAATTCTTGTTGGATCCCATATCTTATCTTACGTAATGTCTCTTCTACTTCTCTACCTCATTTTGTTGTATCCAGTCCCAATATTGAGTTTGTAATATTTGGTCTCTCTATTGGTGTCCTATTAAAACCCCCTGAAGAAGGGGTACTTTGGGTGCTTTATTTGGTTATAACAAAGACTCTTGACAACATGAAAAGCGAGAGCTTCTTAGTGATCGTAGAATGCTGAGTTTTGAGGTTAGAAATGTTGGGATTCCAGTCCGAACGGAGATGATCGGAATTCCGATCAGCAAGAACGAAGCTGTCCGATCAGTCCCAGCCATGATACTATATGATAGCTTGTGACTGCAAAATCTGAACCACTAGGACCATACTTTTCTCTTGGGCGCGTAAATCACAGATTTGATTAATCCTGGTGAGTGTTTGGGTCTGATTTGACCTTATACCAAAGAGAGGCTATATATGGGGACCAATGGTTTCATTTGGAACGCATCTCATAGTCCATACAAGTTTTGGGTTTTTTGTAGAGCTGTTAAGTAAGTATTCTACAACGAGAATAGAGACAGATAATGGGAAGAAGATAGTCTACAACACAGTTGTGGCATCGATAACTTCTGGCAGTCGTTGGGATTGGCGAGTGCTTTGTATTCATTTGGGAAGAAGAGTCATTCATCATCATCATTCAAGCCTTCTCCCGTCAGAATGGGGTCGGTATGGAGCATAAGAAAGCTCCCTACAAAATTTGACAGTTTTATGACAAGCTGTCGACTTGACGTCAATCATGGGCTTGTCTCTCGGACAAAAAATAACCTTTGATGGCCATCGCTTCATGTCGCCCTGCATGGAAGAGTTACTGGATTGCCTTCCAATTAAACATTTTACAACTGGCAGACCAAATAGAAATTAAACTAGATGTTATAAGCCATAAGCCTTCCAATTATAGGCTGAATTGCAACTTGATACCCTTAACTTTGGTATGCATCAACATGATACCTAAAAAGAGAGACAAAAATACCCCTACTGGGACACGCGCACGGCGGGGGGGGGGGGGGGGGGGGGGGTTTGGTTACAACTGGTAGACCAAATAGTCATAAGCCAGAATCCATGAATTATTTCATAATTTTCTAATCTGGTGCACAAGTCCATAAAGCATACAATATTGCAGCTGCTACGTTCATGCCAAATATTAGTACCATACTATAGGACCTATTCATTCAATTAATGTCTGCCTAGGTTGGATAGACATGATATTGGATTTGAATACGGACACATGGACTCGGAGTACGACATTTTTGGAAATTTTTTTAGGATTATGAGATACGTCATATACAAATTAAAACATATCTATATTAACAGTTTGTTCATTAGATCTATATGCATGTCTTGGGTAGTACTTAGGTTCCAAAAAGTTAAAAGAAATAATTTGATACTTTGATACTACTAAGAACTGTTACTTCATATCTCAAATATATTTTGCACAATGCAAGTTTTTTTCTTTCCGAATTGTTCCCTTGATCTATTGGGATCGAACACCTCAAGGACTTGGATAAGGGATCACGAGAGAATAATTGTTGAGATTTTACTCGAATTTGTCCCGTCTTTTTTACATAGGCCTGTCAATGGTAACTGATAACCTGTTAACTCGACCCGAAATTCAGCTAATAATTTGAGTTTGGATGTAAAATATAAAACCCGAAGTAAATTTGGGTCGGGTTAGGATACAACATATGAAACCCGAAAATATTTCGAGTCTGATCCAGATTTTGATTAATTACAAAAACGTACTTAGATGGTTATAAGTTGGTATGTGGCTAGATGGCTAAGGCTTTGAAGGCTTTTTTGTGGTACTAGGTTTGAGACTCTCCAGCCTTTTCGGATGGGTTTATATATATATATATATCTTTTTTGACTTCCAAATGTGCATGATGTAATATGGCCTGACAGGTTTGGAGCGGTCTGGCCATATCTGGGCTTGGCACAACAAATCCATCCGGAAGCGAGTTGCTTGTCAGCTGGACATAGCCTTGTGAAACATAGGCTGGTTCGATAGGTTTTCGCAGTCGGTAGCAGAGGGTATGCCAGCTGGAACTTCAGATCACTCTCCTATTCGAGTGGGCTTCACGACCCCCCCTTCTTGGATATCCCGACCGTTTCGAAACAACAATAGTTGGCATCTAGCGAATTAATATATATTTTCTTGGGTTTGAACTCAGCGAAGGAGGGGACAACCCAATTTACTATGGTGTCTGTGCTGAAAAGAAGCAAGGCGGTGCTCCGGTGCTGGATCCGCGTGCGGCCTCGTTTGCCCTTGGCAGCGGTGGAGGCAGAATTACATGCAGTCCAGGACACGCTGCAGCAGCAACACATGCTGGATGGCAATTTGGCGGCACGAGAGATGGTCCTGATTCAGGAGGTTAACCTTCTTAGGTTACAGGACGAGATCCAGTTGACGCAACGAGCGAAGTGCTCTTGGCTCAAAGATGGAGACATGCTCAATTTTTTTTCATGATGTGGTACGGCCCCGTCAGCATTAGAACAGAACAGCTTCAACCAGCTACTGGACCCATCGGGCAAAATGGTCGAGTCGCAAAGAGGCATGCAGGAGGAGGCGATCATGTACTATAAGTTATACAATTATTATTATGTTGACACTTTTCTTGATATTGTATGCAAGAGACTGGTCACTCCATATGGCAATAGCTTTTTACTGGCTCCGGTCATATTGGAAGAGTTGGAGGCTATCATCAAGAGTGCTGACCCAAACAAGACATCTGGTTCAGATGGATTCAACATCAAAAATTTCAAAATTCACTGGGAAGTGCTTAAGTAGCTTGTGTTAAAGGCAGTTCAGGAGTTCTTCACTCATGGGATGCTGTTGAAGGAGCTCAACTATACTTTCTTGATGTTGGTGCCAAATAAAGAGGGGGCTACGTCGTTGGCGGACTTTCGACCCATTGTTTGCTGTAATTATTTATATAAAATAATTACACATCTGATGTGTCATAGGACGGAGAAAATTATGCAGAAACTTGTCTCGACAAATCAGGTGGCTTTCATCAAGGGCAGATCCATTGCAAAGCACAGTCTACTTGCGCATGGGATGGTACAAAAGTTTAATAAAGTTGGGCGTATGAAAGCTTTTGTTAAACTTGACTTACAAAAGGCATACGACATGGTGAATCAGGATTTCGTTTGTCAGCTGATGCTTGCTATGGGATTTGATAGGGTGTGGGTTGCGAGGGTTCGGAAATGCATTTCCTCCTATACACTTTTAGACCTTATTCGAGGGCTCCCGTATGGATTCATTCGGAGTAATAGGGGGTTGCGACAAGGAGATCCTCTATCCCTATACCTATTTATGTTGGTTATGGAGTACTTCACTTGCATGATGGATATGGCAGTGCATCAGAGGAGAATTGTTCCCCTATACATGAAGACTACACCGCATGTATCTCACCTTATATATGCAGACGATCTACTGGTGTTCCTTAGTCCTACGGAGGAGGGGCTTACTGCGATCTCAGATATTATGGTGAAGTTTGACCGGTTGACAAGGCTGCATCTGAACGTGGACAAGATCATAGTTTACTTTTGTTCCCATTGCCCATTTAAGGAGGAACGAATTGCGATGTTGGGAGTGGAGAAGGGAGAACTATCAGTTAAATATCTTGGGGATACCGCTGTCAGTCAATTATGCAAATGGTATAGACTGTCAGAGTTTGGTGGAATATACACGACGACGTGTGGAGGGCTGGCAGGAACAATGTCTGTCGTTTGGCGGGCGGATTGAACTGGTTCGGAGAGTCATCTCTGCACTAGCGATGTTCTGGCTTTAGTCTATTATGTTACCGACGATTACTTTGCGGAAGGTTGAGCGCATCTGCACTAACTTTATCTAGCGGGGTGGTTTGTATTCTATTGCTTGGGAGCAGTTATGCTGACCGTGTACTGAGGGTGGGGTGAGACTGCGACCCTTACAAACAGTTCGTGATGTAGTAGCAATGGACCTGACCTGAAAGTTTATCCAAGACGGATCTCTGTGGGCTGAATGGATGGCAAATCGGTATCTAAACGGCGGCAACTTTTGGACGTACATGTATAATAACAATGTATCTGTTACTTTCAAACGGTTGCTTCGGAATCGTGCCTCCATTATGCCTGCTTTGTGTCGGGTTATACGTGATGAAAGGGTTATCGACCTATGGCGAGGGAGGGGCATCGGAGCCTGCTAGAGATGACGGGAGAGCATATGCACTTGGAGGCGGACAAAGGGTTGAGGGTGAACTATATTCTTCGGGAGGGAGTTTGGAGACCAGAGACCTATGCTCACACGGCCCGCTTCGATGACCTCATTCAGACGACTCCCCTTGACCCGACTGCAGAAAGAGATCGGTAGTTATGGCAGCCGCCTGGGAGCGAATGTGGGACATGTGAGTTCGAGTTCAGGACCTGTTATGAGTGCATGCGGCGCACACATCCGAAGATGGAAAACTATTATATGGCCAAAGGGACTTGCTCGCAAAATGCAACTGTGCATGTATCGCCTCATTTTCGGTAGACTACTAACGATGGACATGCTCGCTCGTTTTGGAATACAAATTACTACTCAACGATGTGTGCTTTGCAATCACTCAAATGAAACGAGCCATCATCTTTTCTTTCAATGTGAGATGACTTGGTAACTCTGGCGAGAACAATGGAAATAGTTGGGTGGCGGTGCAGCTCCCAGGGATGTCGGGACAATTATTGCGTGGATCAGGGCACGAAGAAACATAGAAAAAAGTTGGTTTAAGGAGGCGCGTATCCGACTTGCATCGTCAGTGTGGCATGTCTGACGAGAACAAAACAGACGTATTTTTGAGGGTCTCACCACCTCTGACGTCGGGATCTTGCATAATATTGAATTTGATGTAGTTGCCATGTGTCCTCTATAAGGGACCTGAAGTGTGTTTTGTATCTTTGATTGGTTGAATAAAATTTACCGATTTTCCCAAAAAAATATATGGCTAGATGGATTTTTTCGGGTGATGTTTCTGTCCTAGATTTGTTTTCTTACGTTCTGAATTCAAAGCAATGTTTTAAACGGCGGTAGGCGAGTGCGCGGTGGAAAGGGTTCGCGTACTGCCTAGAACACCTATGCGCTGTCTAGGCGTTTGATACATTTTTGATAACTTTTTTACTATTTAACCACTATTTTTGCATAATATGCATATTTTAAGGGTTTTTATGTATAACTAAGTTTTAGAACAAAGATTTATGGAGTTTAAGTATGTAAAGTGACTCATAGGTCCATAATGCTTGTAAAACTATTTTGCTAAAACATCTAGTCAGGTATTGCTCCGTCTAGGCGTTCGCCTACACCGCCACCTAACTCATTCTACTATAGAATTTGAATCAGAGTACACCGCGTGCTACGTACTCACCTCCCCCTATGCCTTCAAACCTTCGCTGGCTGTCTACTCCATCACCAAGGTGCCAATGACAAAAGTGGTACAGAGAGCGACCGCCTACCGCCTAGGCGGCCGAGACGGACACCATTTAGAACACTGATTCAAAGGCTCCTATGAGCTTAACATGCATGACCAACTTTGTAAAATATATCAAGTACCACATGAGGTAGGTAATACTAGAATTTGTGGTAAATCCTTCTGTCCATATCAGTCATATTCGGAGATATGGTCCCATAATAATTTACCTCATAATGACATGCATGACAAAATTTTGAGTATTAATATAAATATAATATAATTAGTCTTTAATGTAATTTAGAATATAACTCTATCCACACATGCATATTTTAAGTTAAACTAAACACTAATGAAACATATGCCATGTTCTAAATATCGGCCTAAGCGGCCGGTGTCCGCCTTGTGCCCATTGACGTCCGATTATGGGTTTTATGGACAATTGTTACAATTTTAGAAGTTTGTTTGAACCGCCTATACTAGGCGGAGGGCTAGACGCTAGGCGCCCAATGCCTGCCCAATTAGTGCCTAACGACTTTTACAACCTTGAACGTATTTATTTTAAACCAATTTTTTTTAACCGGGTTAAACTTGAATGATCTAACCCATACCAAGTTAGGTCGGTGTATTGGCTGGTTTCTGCCAATATGGGCCTGATTTTTGGGCCTGATTTCTGATAGGTTTTTTTACATACCCCCTTCAAAAACGTAATACGTGAAAAATTTCGTAAGAAAATTTATATGAATTATTAGGCGGTCCTTCAGTAAAAATTACTATAAAACTAATGCTATTTCCAAGAAAACATATGCTATTTCTAAGGTTCAAAGTATTGGCCAAAACTAATATGTTTTATGACTTTATTAGTTTAATATCGGATTTCGAGTAAGCTTTTTAAGGTGGCGCAAGGCGGCTAGGCGACAAAGCTCAAAAAATCCTATGCGCGGCATCAAGGCAGTGAGGCAGGGATCTCAAGTCGAAAATGTTTGGGTTGTGCAATAGGTAGATTAAGAAAAACATATAATTACTAAAAAAAGTGTAATGCCCTAAGCAAGATTCCTGACATCATATATCTGACCCTTAGAAGCCAGAAGCGGGAGCGGAGACGAAAGCGGGAGCGGAGAAGCGCGACTACTTAGAAGATTCTAAAGTTGGGTGCGTGATGGGAGCACGCGCTAATAAATTTTTAATGTTTATTAATTATTGTTATCAAAACTTATAAATATCTTAATATTTATCAGAATTTATAAAGTTCAATTAAAAGTTACAGAGAGATCATTCGCATGTTATTTTTTTATGATGTCAAGGTAAGAAATCTTTAGTTTATTGGTACTTTGATAAATGTGTATTAAAATTTTTCTAATTTCTCCCCCAAAATTTGTCCTCTTTTAAAATTATGGTCATACTATAGGAAGCGATCATGTCGTCGGGGAAACGAGTTCCCGTTCTAGGAGAAACGAGCTCCCGTCATCGGAGAAACGAGCTCCCAAGTAAGAAATGCTGAATCGAAGGTTCTTACTGAGATTCGTTGACCTCCTAGGAGTTTCTGGCTTCTAAGATCTGACCCTAAGTCTTTTGGATGATTGCCATATGAAAATCGGTTCCGAGCAATATACTAGACATATATGGAGATATGACCTAATTGTGGTATAGGATAATAATTCATTTCATAGATGGTATCTATGAAAAATATTTAGAGAATAAATATAACTACGATAGAAATAGTCTTTAGTTTAATTTCTATCTACAAATAATATTATAATATTCCAAGGCATACTAAAAACTATGAAACATACACATTCTAAAGTAGTTTTTGTAATTTGATTAAAGGCAAATAATCCAACCCATACTTAGGTTGGCCGACATATCAACCAATTTGGTTGATACATCGTTCGTTTTAGCTGACGTATCCGGCCTGTTTGGCTTGGATATTGTTCGTTTTAGCTGACGTATCCGGCCTGTTTGGCTTGGATATTGTCGGTACAAGACTTGAACAATTTTTTCCATATCGATCAGTTGTATAGTATCACCCCCCCTTCTAAAATGGTATATTGGCCAGTATCAACATGATCGATATCCCGAATATAGGCCCCAAGTTATCACTATCTTGTCGATCCGAGGGGCAACAAAAGAAGAAAACAAATATGAGTCTTAAATTAGGGCAGTGAGAGAGAGGGAAGATCTTACTTTCTCTTAACACGAGTTTAAATTATGGCAAATATAACTCATAATAGGTTTTTTCCAAGGTTCAAAGTATCGGTATCGGAATCGGTATCGGACCATTCCTATGAGTATCGGGATCGGCGGTATCGGTAGTATCGGCGGTTTCGGATCGGAGTATCGGATTTTTTGGTATCGGAAAGCAAACAACTATTAGTAAATTATTGACATTTTAGAGAATATATTTTATACAATTATGCATAATTTAAAGTATTTTCAGTATTGTTTCTTAGTATTTTTGATATTGAATGAAATAGTAGTCATCCTTGTCGATTGATTTATATGCGATAGATAAGTTTTCCTCTTTTATATGTTTTTACAACCTTATTATGCTTTTACATCCTTTCTAATTGGTCTTTTTAATTCAAATTTTTTTGCCGAATTGACTGGAAAAGAGACCTCTAATGTCGGTATCGGTCAGTATAAGGTATCGGTCGGTATCGGATCGGGACATGCCAAACTGTATCGGTATCGGCCGTATCGGATCGGTATCGGCCGATACTTTAAACTATGGTTTTTTCTCCTCTCTACAGTCTGTAATCAGGGACAGACCCGAGAGGCAATAAAAGAAGAAAACAAATATGAGTCTCAAATTAGGAGAGAGAGAGAGAGAGAGAGAGAGAGAGAGAGAGAGGAAGGAAAGATCTTACTTTCTTTTAACGCGAACATATATGGCAGATATTGTCGGTACAAGACTTGAACAATTTTTTCCATATCGATCAGTTGTATAGTATCACCCCCTTCGAAAATGGTATATTGGCCAGTACAACATCAACATGATCGATATCCCGAATATAGGCCCCAAGTTATCACTATCTTGTCGATTCGAGGGGCAACAAAAGAAGAAAACAAATATGAGTCTCAAATTAGGGCAGTGAGAGAGAGAGGGAAGATCTTACTTTCTCTTAACGCGAGTTTAAATTATGGCAAATATAACTCATAATAGGTTTTTTCTCCTCTCTACAGTCTGTAATCAGGGCAAAGTCTTGATTAGGGCAGAGAGAGAGAGAGAGAGGAAGGAAAGATCTTACTTTCTTTTAACGCGAACATATATGGCAAATATAACTAAATAGGATTTTTCTCCTCTCTATAGTCTCAAATCAGGATAAAAATATGATTATTTCTTACTCATTTATTCGTGTTTCATTTACTTAGACATGGACTTTGGACTGAAATCTTTTTCTAACGAGTGAATTGTTGAAACTTGATGCTAGGCAGGTTGAGGCAGACCGAGGCGGTCGCCTCATGACTAACCCCGCCTTAAACCTTGTTGCCTAGGTGCCAATATGAAAGAGGCGTCTAGGTGCCAATATGAAAAGAGGCGCCTAGGCAGCCGCCTCTGCCTTACACTTTTTAAAAGCTTGATTGTGAGTGCTAATAAATGTATTTGAACATGGTTTCATAAAAAGACAACATATAATTGAATTTGCATTGTTTCATAAAAAGACACAACATGTAATTAAATTTGCATGATTTCATAGATCTATATACTACACTAACCATTTTACTTATTGAAGTTGTATATTTATTGATTTAATTTTAATATTGTTAAATTCAAAGTTAACTCAAATTTAAAAATAACACATACAGTTGTCCCTAAATATATGGAATAGTTTTTTAGTTTATTTAATAACAACTATTACTATTATTTTGGACTTTGTAAACGAACGAAACTCCAATCTGAAACCACCGAAAACAAACGAAACTCCAATCTGAAACCTCGGAAATTTCTGAACCAATGATTCGTTGGTTCCGGTACTCATAAGAAGAGTCCGAAACCGATTCTGATACAACAAACCTTGCAAAATTCACGCATTCTCTCTTTCTACACAATTTCAGTTAAGTTCAGCTGATGTTGTCATTTTTTGACTAAAACATAATCAATCCCGGCTAATACTTTCCTCTGTAGGATTACAGTGCGTCTACACGGACTGAGGGTGTGACTGCACGGCAGACTGTGCGCCACGTGTCGCCCCCTCATTGGCCAATCTTTTTCTTCCCCTATGCTTTTGTGTGTGGGGAGGGGGGGCTGAGAGGCAAACCGAATGCCACGTGTCCCCCTGATTGGTCCCAACCACCCCCCCCCCCCCCCGCCCCGGGGCAAGACTTTCTCGTAGGATTATACTCAACTATATCGGTCAGAACAATTTTTTTTTCTGCAAGATGTTGGATTAGGCAACATCAAATCCGATCTGACCGAAATGGTATCAGTTTCAGACGAGACTGAAAACCTTGCTTTGTACTTGGCATTTGGAGTCTTTTTCTAGACTTCGGGTATGATAAGCTTCCTTAGTTCCTCTGATTTCCCTTTGTGCTTTGAAGTAGCCAAATGCTATATGTTAACGTGATTACAGTATATGTTATGTTTGTTCTAGTGATTTTTGCTTCGCACACGATTTCTGTCTCAATAGTTTTTGGATGTCATCAAATATAGATATAACTTTTGGATTATATTTACTGCTGGGCGATAAGTTACCCTGGATACACACAGATATTCAAGGACTATTTTGGGGTCTGGATATTGCTAGGCTAGAAGTTACAATACAGAACATTTTTAGATTGTTACGGAGCCAGAAGTTACAGTGATTATTAAGTATATACAAATTCAGCACACATATATTTCCAAATGGAGGTCTGTGTACCCAAATCAATAAGTATATACAAATCCAGCACACAAAAGTCAACAAACGTACTAGCGATTATTAAGAGATGCAAACTGATAAAATCCTAAGGCCCAAAATCACAGTATGCTTCTTGTAAGATTTTATTATGTTCTTGCAATGATTTTACATGTTCATGCAATCCGATCATTCCTCGAGATGGCCTTGCATTGGGTCATGTTTAAGGTTTGAAACTTTGGGTTTGTCAGCAGGTTGGATTGGCTGGAATATGGGATTTAGGTATGAGGAGGTGATGTTTTTTCGGTAGTAGGTTCTAGAAAGTAACATAAGATATGGTGTAGGAAAACACTTGACAAACGAGTCTGTAATTTGCAGAACCCAATAGCAGCCAGCTAAGCATGACAAATACTCATTAATTGCTCTTGATTCGACTTGACTCAATTAAATTACTATAAGTACATACCCCTTGAAATTTGAATAAACTGAAACATCCCCATTGATAATGGTGGCACCTATTTAACAATTTATTTAATTTATCTAGTGCGAATTTAATATATGTTGCTGGACGTTCGTAAGCTTTTTATTATAGGCTGTGGGTATACAAGGAAACATTATGTTTAAAGTGGACTGTGAATCTGTCTTATTGCAGATTGAGACAAATAGTGTGAGAGGGATTTAATTTGGAGTTCATGCAGCCGATGTCTAAAAGATAAAAATTCGAATATGCATTTTATCATGAAATTCTATTTGTATGACGTTATGACATATAAACTATTTTGGTCTTGAACCTTCTTATTTGATGTAGCATATGATGGTTATATTGCATTTTATGTAGGCATGTTTTGAATTGCTGAACATTTTTAATATAATTGCCAACTTTAAGCTCATCTGCTTTGCCTCCCAATAAAAAAGTTATTTACAAACTGTTTAATTTTCTCATTAGGTCCCTAATCTTTGTCTTGTTTATTCTGATCTTTTTTCTTTTCACTTCCTAGTTCATCCATGGAATTTGCATTGACTTGGTTCCTGTGAAGGTTGTATTATTATGTTAAACCAATTTTCCAAACACTGGATCAATTGGTCGCATAATTTGATTAGTTGGGTGTCTGATTAAGCAGTAATTCCATATGAATGCATAATGCAATCAATCGGCAACCAGTCCTGGGACGAGTTTGTAATGAATGTGAATTGTACAATAGTGTGTTAGACTTTAATGTTGACATTTAATGTTTACTCGAGAATATATTTCTTGCGTCTATGATTGAAATGCTATAGTTGACTACTCGATTTTATGTTTTGGTGCAGTGGTGGGATGAATGGGTATCTGTCCCTTTGTAACGGGGATCCATGCCCTCCAGTCTTTAGGTCACCTGTCAAAGGAATGGATGATATAATGGACAATCAAGTCATGTAAGCAAGTTACCTGGTTGTTAGATGTGATATAGCTGCCCTATGTGATTTTCTGATAATGCATTCATGATTTTACCTCCCTCAGTTGCTCCATATATATACTTCCAGATGCTCATAAACACATCTCTAGGCCTCCGGCAGGAGTTGTTTTCCCCAAGAAGGTAATCTTTGTCCTCGGAAGTTAAGTTCGACTGTCAAATCGGACTTGTCCTTAATGTTTTCTTGCATTCAGACCTTTCCCCCTCTGTTTGTCTTTATAAAGAAAAATACATTTTGCCATGCTTGGTATGCTCGTGTGTTCTGTTCTTTTTAAGGACTACTTGTTTTCTCATATATTTCCCCTTTTGTACTTGTTTAAACAATGACGATGCTCATTAATTAAGTTTCACTAGAATTGGCATCATTTTTAATCTTAGGATTTTTATCACTCATTATATGTGCTGGTTGTTTAATGGTATCCTAGCAAATAATTGCAATCCAGAATAATTTTTTTTATGTGCTGCTCAGGGTCTAATTGGTTCTACATATGGCATTTCTTCAAACAATCCGTTCTATGTTTCACTTGTTTTGTAGTTTCTGATGTTGAAGTTACATTTTGTGTGTGTATCCCTTCCATGTAAATGCCATTCCATTGGCCTTACATGTCATGGAGATGAATGCAATTCCTTATAGTAAATTATATCTTCTTACCTCTTCATCCAAACTCTTTGTAATTTCGGGGAACTTGGAGGATGCTCCTTGGTTGCATCAGCTTAAAACCGCATAGAGAAAATGTAAGTCAACTACCTGCCAACTGACAGACTAGGTTTTATAGCATAAGCCCTCTCGTGCTCATAACAACCTTGTGTAGGTTTTGGACAACCATAGAGGGATGACGGAACAGCCAGTCATGAAAACTGTCATTTCTTTTTCTTTCTTTTATGTGCATTGCCAACCCCATTCAGATGGGAGAAGGCTTGGATGATGATGATGTGTATCCCTTTGCTCAGAACCCAATGCACTGATTTATAGGCTTATAGCTAATTTGTTGCAAAATTTAACTGCTTCATCCCACAACACACTGGATTGAACATTTGTATGCACTTCTAGGATGTAGAGTTGCAGAGCTGAAAGGGGCAAAAGATTAAAATGGTGTTATAAAATGGGTTTGGGCAGATATTCCCTTCATCATTGTTACATGAGCATGTTTGTATATAAGGTCTTTTTGTGTGTTAGCCATCTATAGAATTTATAGTATCTTAATCAGCGTTTAAAAAAAATCATCGATCTTAGAAGGATAGCGAATAGAAAAAATGTTGTGATTTTACATAATTGGCAAAAACAAACATGGTGGCAACTTTTAACGAAAATAATGTCACATGCATTTCTTATTTTCTGAGGTATACTTTTATTTACTTTTTTTGTTAGCCATAATGCTGACATGATATGATTTGGCATTTGTGGCATTTGGATCTTCTTTTTGGAAAGGATGGAACTCTACGAACTTTCAAGTGCACCTTTCGTTTGTAAGTCATAAAAGATCTTTCATCTTAAAGGATGAAATCTCAACCACACTAGGGTATGTATGGCAGGAGTAGAGTTGACCCCTTCTTCCCAATAGCCTGTTATACCTAGTGTGGTTGATATTTCATCCTATTGGTTGTGTTACTCTCTAGGTAATAAGTAACTATTGTGCAAGAAAAAAAATGCTTGGCGGGTCATCAAAAGTGGTTCTGTAACATTCATCATGATCTATAAATCATTGAGCTTTGATGGATCTAACATCAAGTGGTTTTATAATCTACAAGTGCGGAATCAAGCATCTAGAAGGCTGTTGGCTTTTGAGATGCTTAGAATTTTGCAATTGTATGATGAATAGGTGAAACATCTTTAGATCACTTGATCTTTGATCCATATTGGTTTCAGGCCGTATAGATTATGAGTGGTGTCTCACTATTTTGTATGACCCACTATGCATCATATATATTTGTGTATTTAAAGAGCTTCCAAGGTATTAAAAGACCTGCAAGGCTTTATTGGTCTGAATGATGGGCAATCAACAAACATGCCCAAAGAAGTATTCATCTGTAAAGAGAATGTTACCATGGAAGAGGGGCAACATGATAAAAAGATGTGAGTTATAAATGAATTTATTATTCGGAGTTCAGAGAGTATCGGCCGATACAGTTTGGCATGTGTTCAACTGAGATCTGTACATCTCCCAGTTAGGATCATAGTTTACAGTATCGGCCGATACCGATCCGATACGGCCGATACCGATACAGTTTGGCATGTCCAGATCGGATAACGACCGATACCCGATACTGATCGATACCGACATTAGAGGTCTCTTTTCCGGTCAATTCGGCAAAAGGAAATTGAATAAAAAAGGCCAATTAGCAAGGGTGTAAAAACATATTAAGGTTGTAAAAGCATATAAAAGAGGAAAATTTATCTATTACATGTAAATCAATCGACAAGGGTGACTACTATTTCATTCAATTTCAAAAATACTAAGAAACAACACTGAAAATACTTAAAATTGTGCAAAAATGTATAAAATATATTTTCTAAAATGTTAATAATTTACTAATAATTATTTGCTTTCCGATACTAAAAAATCTGATACTCCGATCCGAAACCGCCGATACTACCGATATCGCCGATCCCGATACTCATAGGAATGGTCCGATACCGATTCCGATACCGATACTTTGAACCTTGGTTAGGATTGAATATTGGTGCATTGGAGACATTTCAAATTATGGGGAACTATGAGAACCTTCTTTGTATAAATGATCATAAATAGGTGAAATCACAATTTTGACTTGGTCTTTGACTTGACGACATGAGGTTAGTTTTAATCAGTTTAACATTTAACTTACATGAGAATCAGTTTCAACATGCAAACATTTCTGTTTTGATAACTATCCATACTTACTAGAAGATGATGCAAGGCTTCTGCCAGACTCTGGATTTGCTCATTGTTAAGGGAATTGGTTTGGCTAATTGCTTAGCTTCAGAGTTGTAATGAGTAAAAACACTTTTTTCAACCCATCTTTAAGTTGACATATGAAGATATGGGTTTTAATCAGTATCAATTCTTAAGCTTAGGAAAATTCTGACGTCTTCATCAAAAATATTCAAGGGCAAGCCAACAGTTGAGGCCTTTTGTAGGGAAAGGGTCCCCAAACCCAGTGAGGATTGTAAGCATGTATAACAAGAATATTTGATATGAAAACTTATTTATTTTTCAGTGTGTACGCACGAAAACTCAAGAACTGTGATCCTTTTAACTGGTCCTCTTTTTTCTTCTCTTTATGCGGCTAGTTACAAAATCTTAGTTATTTTTCTGAAAAATGAGGCATTAATTGCTGAATGCTGATTGAACCTCTGAACGGTCTTTAAACCAATTAAGAGGGATTATATGAATGCTGAATTGTTTTCTGTTTGATACTTGAACTGTTGTGCCTCTGGATATATACAATTTACCATTTAAACCATTTAAACAGTCTAGAACAATTAACATTTTTGCTGGTATGAGAACATATTTTCATGTTTCCGCATGTACTTAGATAATCTTAAAATCAGTTATTTACCAATTCAAACATGAAATTGTATCCTTTGATTATGCAAAACTTATCACAATTTATCAATGAAGACAAAATTCAAAGTGAATGCAAGCTTGCTATCATCTTCAGGCCAAATAAATGAACTGTTCATTTCTCCAATTTAAACCCATTCTATTTGGATGGTCTTAAATTAAGACCAACTCCATTAGAAGCCTCCAATTAAACATAAACTGGATTCCAAGTCAAACAATATATAAAGAGTATTCTAAGTGTCAAATCTGAAACCCAGCAATTTTCTTTGTCAGATTTCTCTCTAATCCATTAGTCCACCACCCAAAAGTCTTTCATAATCTAATCTCTGGCATAGAGAGAGACTACTAGTCGCTGCACTCTCAGCAAAACCACCTGGTGCTGCCTGCTGTCCCTCAGTTGCTGCTGCCAGCACACTGCCGGCTCCTCTGTTACACACCACCTTATGTTACATGGACAGAATTCTAACATGACACATTTCAGAGACGGCGACATGGATTTGACACATTTTTTGGTGTGTCCTAGTGTATTTTGGAGTGTCTGTGGCGTGTCCTATACGTGTGTCCAACACAACATGACACCGACACGGCATGCATTTTGGAATGTCTTTGCTTCTAGGCGGCACCACTATGCCGCACACCCGCCTCTCAGTAAGCGGGGAGGAGAATAACAAAGCAAAGGAAGAAAAGCTTAAGAAAAGTGAAAAGAGAGAAGGAACTTGGTTCTTCTGTTCCGCTAAAAAATTTGAGTACTTGTCCATTATTATATGCTCTTACCAATTCATTTCATCCCGGATATTTACCGAACAATTTAGTTTGAGTTATTGCTTAATACAATAAGCTACTAACCCATCAACTGAGTGGATACCATATTAGCCTAAATCTGTTCTACAATATTTTGATTTATATCCAGAATGATTCTTCTTTACGAAAGTTGTGCCTATGGACAAGACTCAGAAAAAGTAGCCCGGAAATGCTTCTCTTTATTTCATTGCCAGGCCCTGCTCATTTTTATTTCTTTTTGTAGACTGTTACCATCGAGGATATGAAGCCACCACCTGTTTTATGGCATGAAGATACTGGCGGCAGGAGGCGTATGGAAAATGGAAGGTACTAGCAAGTCAACTTATATAGATGAACTGATCTGTAGGAGGTTTTGGGCAAAATCTAATATTCTCACTTGCAGCTCAAACCATTTCAGGCAAAACCCTCCTGGAAGTATTTCAGGCAGACAACTTGGGGAAGCTGCTCATCGGCTTGTGAAGAACAGTCTACAGATGCAAATAGAGCGTGGTAGTGCTGCTGAACATAGACATGCTCCACGCACACCATATGATGCTGCGCCTGTTGGTTATCCGTATCACAATGGTGTCCATCATCCAGTGAATCATGGGACACATGGTGGTGGTAACCCTAGGTGGCAAGGTGCTGGGGTACATAATGCTCATGGGCAGTGGTCTTCTGCAGCTCACACACCGAGTGGTCAGCATAATAGATCAGTTCATTCACACAATGACAGTAACCAACATAACAGACCTCATAATTATCATTACCGAGAGAGCCAATCAGATGTGAGAAGAGTTCCTCCGGTGCAGAGCTACCCGCAAAGTGGTGGGTACCCTTACGCTCCACCTGTGGCACAATTTCCAGTGCCTGGGCCGTATGGTCAGCAGCCTCCTAGTAGGTCGTATGGGGGCTACCAAGCTCGTGGAACCCAGCAGTGGCAGCCTCGTTACGGTTCAGGAACAGGAGCTGCAACAGGTAACCCAGCCCCTCCTGCAGGTAGAAGTTATGGTAATAGCCAATCAACAGACAATCGATATTCAGCTTTTAGCAGAGGAGGTGGCCCAAGTCGAAGGCCGCCACCTCCAGCACCTGGGTATGGCCGCTATTAGTCATTGCTGGCCGTCCTTTGGTTTTATGTTGAATAGTTGTACAATAGGGCTTCATTGATTTGTTTTCGGTATACCAACAATAATATCTAATTGCCATCCGGATGAGATATGTATAAGATTAAGCCGCAGATGAAGTCAAATTGTAAGCTCAGATGTTATCCAATCCACTATGAGGGTTGTTATCTGTAAGTGAACAAGATTTTGTATTCGTAAGTTTAGGGCACTTTGATTACGTCTCAAAATTATAGTTCCCTGGTTTGATTCACATTTCTCTTGTTGCGGAAAGCAATCTCATTCTCCTGTTGGTTAATTAATCACGGAACCAAGAAAATCTGATATGGGTGTTAAAGCAGAATATCCATTTCTTTTGTTGAACTTTTTTTCTTTTTGTTTTAGGGAGGGCACTGAACGAAATAGCCCAAAGTAATTGCGTACACAAAATGCAGAATAGTCCCGGAATTCTCGTTGTAAATCTAAAATTGGAACTTTCACATGTTGGTTAAATATTTCGGAGTTTCCGGTTTTTGGAGTCCTGTACAATTGTACTGCTGCAACGTTATGCTAGGTTCTTCCATTCTGAGCTGAAAATTGTCCATAACCACGAACTTACTATCCAGAAAATGTGTTATAATCTAGAAATTATCAGATACCTATCATTATCTCTGGTATTGTCGATCTGTCATACTTAATATTGTGTACTTTGCATGAAAAGATGGCTTTAAAGAATTTTTTGAAAAACATACCGTTTGGCATTTAGTTAAGAAATTTGAATTTGAAAATGAACTTTTGATAGACAGTTCTGATACACAAAAATCAAGCTAAACGCACTTTTTTTTCATTTGGAATTTGGTTTTGTTAACCAAAAAATGTTTGGGCTGGTATAAAAAAAAAATCAAGGTATAATGTTTTGTAGGTGAAAATTAGCAAACTATTGCATGATTTCCTTCTCAAAATTTTATGTTTTGAATTTTGTTTAGAAATAATTTGCCAAACCTTAGATAAGTACAATCTAAAGGAAATTCTAGACTGGTTTGCTATGGTCCGTTTGCTATCATTTTTGTGTTTTTGTCTATTGTTAAAAAAGAATCCCTTAGATAAGTACAATCTAATGGAATTTCGCGACTGGTTTGCTATAGTCCGTTTGCTATCATTTTTGTTTATTGTCTTAAAAAAATGTTGCTATTTAAAAAAAAAAAAAAAAACATGTTTGGTAAGTAAGTGTATTTATGCTTTTTTTTTGGAAACTAAGAATAAAATTTTAGAAATAGTGAAAAAAATTGTTTACCATGTTTTCATAAATAAAAAACAGGAAAGAACAATAAATAAATTTAGGATGCAAATGATATGGTATGTTTGCTTATCAAATATAAATAAATTTGTACTTTTGTTACTTATAAACATAATTTTGTTTTATAAACAAGTAACAACTAGATATGTCAAATATGTTTATTGTTTATAAAAACTGAAATCAATTTTTTAAAAACAAAAACAAAAATAAAAAACAAAGAACAGATAAAAGAAAGTGACCTAAATTGTTTAACTGTCCAAGAGAATCAAGAACCACATCAAGTAACATGACATGAGGCTTGGTTTGGGATTGCGACTGAGTAAGCTGCTCATGACACAATGTTAGGATGTCAAAAGCAGTATCAAAATTGAATCAAATTTATTAAAAAAAATCGATAAGCTGTTGTTAACAACAAATATACTAGAGTAGCTCATGAGTTACTAATTTTCAAAATTAGGCAATAAAAAACTGTTAAATTATATGTATCTCAACTTTTGATTTTTCTTAAGGATCTAGACAGAAAAGTAAATATATTTTTAAGAACCTAAAAAAAAAAAGTCCATATTTATAACTATATTATAATTCTTATTTTGAGTTTCTATTTGAGTTTCTCTAGTTGAATTGTTGTTAACCAACCGACTTGGCTCTCCAAGAAGAATGGCTCTTCACGAAGGAAAAAAAAAAAAAAAAGTAGCAGCAGCAATCCCAAGCCTCCTAAGTCCGATCATCTATGGTGCAAACACCATTCTTTTGTCGGTATGTATCACTGGAATATACTCTATATAGTTAAAGAACATTTACTCTCTCGCAGTTAAGTAATGCTGGACTTTTTTCCTTAGCTATGCTTTTTAATGACATACGAACAAACGGTGTGGTGGACCATATGGTTGACATGATGGTATATTTTTTTAGAATGGTTAAGTTTAATTTTTTTTTAAATATTTATATTTTATGTCACTCTGTTAGGAATCTTCCTTAGGAACTAAGTCTTGTTGGGACTTAACAATTCAGACTAGGATTAGGATTCGGACTCGGACGAATGGAGCAAAGTGGCATTAGAATTTTGCGCGCGGCTCTGTAGTGCGGCTTCTGCGCATGGCTCCTGTGTTAGGTTCCAGCACTGGATTCCTGTGCGTGGTTCCAGTGCTAGGTTCTTGTGTGCATTTCTGCTCATGTTTCCTACACGTGGTTCCTGTGCGTCTAAGTGATCTGCGCAACTACGAGATCTGTTCGGCCTGCGTGGCCCGCGTGATCTGTCCGGCTGCACTGATTACGCTGATTGGCGGATTTAGTGGATAATCAGTTTAAACCGTTTCATATCTTTTGGGATTCGATTTTAAACTTACCTAATCTCACGGGATTATGGGCGAGAACTGGATTAGGGTTAGGGTTTTCATCTCTCCATATATATAGTATTTTCGTTGCTTTCTTTAGAGATATACAACAATAGAGAAAAGAGAGAGAGATCCTACAAACTTCAGGAATCGCTAAGTAGTTGCCTACCCACGAATTATGTTCAAATAATTCGTCCGTTCGAGGTCCATTACAAGTGGTGACATAAGCGATTTAGGTCGATTTTTTTTAAAATGACTAGTATATGTAGAGGACGGATCATGATCCCTGTAATAAAGCATTCCCCGAGTGGTCCCAAAATAGCGGATCAATATTTCTTTTACTGTACATATTAGTTCAAAATCTCGCGGGAAACTGGAAAATTAATAAACTAATTTGAATAGTCAAAATAGACAGGTCCAATGGCTACTATTTTAAAAACATTCATAAATATTTAATAATGGAAATCATAATCCCCCCCACCACAATATATATATATATATATATATATATATATATATATATATATATTTCTACACTACTTCTACACTACCCATCCCCCCCACCCGTGCAAGAGCCAAGCCCGCGCCCCCCCGGGCTCGAACCCTGCCCGCCCCTCACATGTACCCGTGACCTCCCACTAGGCCACACCCTGGGTATATATATGTGAACCCCCACACCAAAAAATAGATATTTTGTGTGTATTTTGTATTTGTTTTAGATTATTTTCAAATCAATTAAAATTCAATAATTTAGGACACTTGACCGTGGTTTGGACATTAATAATATATGATGGTCCCAAAATCTGTATCGCCCTTCGTAGGAAGTAGCCTACACGGGAGACACTACCTGTAAGATCCTTTCGTGGTTCAGAAATTCGATCCCTTGGTGTTAGTATGACATTAGTGTAACGATCATAGGTTAATTGTTAAGTATTTATATATTTTATATAATTTATTTGTGGTTATTTTTCAATCCTAACTTCCTACAATTAGCACCCCATAATTTTTCGTGCCAAATTGGTACATTCCCTTCTTTTTGTAAGATTGCATATTATTTACTATTACCTATTTTATAGGATAACCATTTAATTAATTACTTAGTTAATTAGATGATATAATTATTTGATTTATTATAATTAGATAAATATCTAATTATTAATTATAAAATATTTCCATAAAATATGTTGAGTGTAGTATTTTATTAAAACTTCATAGAGTAATTTTCTAGAATTTATTTTGTGTGCAAATATTATTTTTGAATTTTTATCTCATTTATATATGTGAATATATATATATATATATATATATATATATATATATATATATATATATATATAATAAATATATAGTTAATAATAATGTTAGTAATAATAATAATAAGAATAATAATGTTAGTAATAGTAGTAGTAAAAAGAAAAAGAAAAAGAAAAGTAAAGAAAAGAGAAAGAAAGAAAATAAAAATAAAATAAAAGAAAATAAAAGAAAATAAAACAAAATCTATAAAAACCACTAATCCCTAAACCCTTAACCCTAATCCTATTATAATTCCCAAAAATCCTCCCCCCAGCAACCATTAACAGCACCCGAGCAAACCCAACTCTCCAACTCTCTCTCCTTCCTATCTATATATATACATATACAACCGAATACTAAAACCAAAACCAAAACCCTAACCCTAACCCTACCCCATGCCCGACTGCTGGCGACTCCCGCCCCTCAGCGCCGCCGCAGCCGCGGGCCGCCGCCGCAACCGCCACCGCCGCCGTCCTCACGCACGCGTGCAAACAGCACAGTTTTGGTCCCATATTCAAGGTATCATATCTTCCTCAATTTTGATTATTTTTGCGTACGGTTTATTCGTGTACGTTCACAACCTAACCCTCTAGGATTTTCATTCAAACGAGACGAGTTTTCGTTCCCTGTATTGGTCGAAAATTCGACCGAAAAACGACCGAAAAACGACCGAAAAACTGACCAAAACAGTTCAGAAATTCGAACCCAAACCCCCATGTTCACACCCAATTTGCCACCAACCTGTTTAATATTTTCGAAAACTAATTAAGGGGTTTTTCTTCTCTATATAACCGAAAAGTTTTTTATTATTTTAGTTTTTGTTAATTTGTTCTATGTGTTAAATTATTCAACCTTCGAATTGACCAAAAACTTGTTTTTAAAATATTGGAAAATTATGATATGGAGCGCGCTCCGCCAAACGGGACCGTCTCGTCGCGTACCAATTGTACCAAAAGGTGCGTATGGTATATCATGACGTGTGGGATTTTGCGGAAACTGATTCGTACGTGTGTGCGCGTCGGAACCAACCCGTATCCGTAAAAAGTTCCCGTATCGTGACTTATGCAAAATACCGCACCATTTAGTGTACGCTCGTCGGAATGCGACGAAACTTTCGCCATTGGATTCGTGGTATCACGCTGGTCCTGTGACCCAAGTTTCACGTGATTCCGAGACCGTTGATCAATGCGCCTATTTGCGGGCTCCACGGTTGACTTTTAGGGCGAATTTGTGTTCGGCTCACCGGAATCTAAAATTGGACATACCGTTGAGTTCGTATTGACGTTTAGAATTTATTTGACCTATAATTTGTCTCATTTAGAGATCTTTACCTATGGCACGCTTTTCGGTACAAAATGGCCCACATGTGGACCCGCTTTGACCCAAAATTACCGTTTTGTCCCTGTGTTTAAATTGGACGAAAGGGTAGTATTTTCTAGCTATCTCGCTTATTCTGGGAACGTTGATGATATTTATTTCAGCATCCAGAGACGTTTATTCGGAGGCCATAGTTTCTGATCCTCTGTACTTGACACCTGGACGTTTACACTACGCAGCTTTCTTACCAGGCAAGTATACCTTGTCATTGTACTGTGATTACATTCCATATGATGCATGTATTTTATTTCTGTCCATTTAGTTCATATATTTTAAACTGCTATATAAACTGCGCGTCCAAGAATGACTTGGGTGTAACGACGGTGGGGTCGTATTCTGTTTATTTATATATTTGTATGTTGACCTAGTTTACGAGACCACCCCATTATCATGAGGCATTATTATGTTTTATTTGGCCGTGACACATTTCTTACACGAGTTGTGAGTCTCATATAGATCACGAACTTACGTATTGACTGATCATCAGTACGTGTGGGACGTGCGATAGGGAATAGCTGCTGTTAGAATTTGCATGCTAGGAGACTTGGCAGTTATTAGAGGTATTATCGTGTCATGGATATGACATGATTAGAGCATGGGATGGAGAGAACAACAAGTAAGGCGTTTGGGCTCTTTTGTACTTTTCTTGTGTAACCCGTACGCTCCGCCGGAGATGCGCGGTCATGATGACCCCTATATTATTACCTGGCGGCCTCTGAGGTTCAAAAGACATCATGCCTTTTAGGCCCCTGAATCTCCAAGAGAATCATGCCAATCTCATTTTGGCCAGATAACCCACTTGTTGGAAAGTTGTTCTCAACGTGCATTCACATAGACGGTTAGGCGACCCCATTAGATGTTTACTTTCAGTACTTTATTGTCATGCTTCTATGTATCTTGTTACGTCCCTCTGAGGACCTGGTCCCTTTTCAGGTGTAGACGATCATGACTATTACAGGAGCACGGATCAGGACTTGCTACTCTATTATCTTTCGAGGAGGTCTTCTCTTCGAGCCTCTCTGATCATTAACTGATGCTCTTATTGTGCTTACTTTTATATTCTTGTTTGGTAGTGGATTTGTCTCCACCCAATTACTTGTTCTTAACAAGCATCTTATACTTGATTTAGTTATATAGTTGATTGGTTATTCATTTATGATTATTTCTGTGGATGAGATTTAGTTATGTCCTGTGACTTGTAACAAATATATACCACTTGTGAATTATTATTCATATTACAACGTACGTGTGTGTTATGGTTTCCATATATTGGAGTTGCCATATACATACGGCTGACATGCTTACGTATTCCTAGTCCTACGTATTTTGGGACTGGGGCGTGACAATATATATATATATATATATATATATATATATATATATATATATATATATATATATATATATACCACACTCTATATATATTGTTAGTCCCGAAGTCAGATTAAGAAGAAGAAGTCCAAGGAGTAGAGACTCACACAAGAGTTCGTCTCTATTAAAACCAGAAAAGAAATTGGTGTACTGAGATTCACATAAGAGTTCCTCTTGAGTAACACACAACTCCTATGAAGCACTATACCAAGAACATGTTACAAATTGACTAAGCAAAGTAAATAAAAATACAACAATAAACAGAAAAATATTTTCTCTTTACGTTCACAGACGCTACAATGAGAAAGAACGAGCACAAAAAAGAAGACACAAAGAACTCCTTGTTGGGGTTATGAAAACCAGCGGTGCTCAAGGCAAGATTCACCCTACACGACGATTTGCCCCAGGATCCAGCAAGTTCAGAAATAAACTTCTGGAACGCTCTAGGTCACCTTCGGAATCACTCAAAAAATACTATATAGGAGGCCAGATGCGACTCGCTCATACAAACTCGTTGGCCGCATAGCGACTCGACGCATGCGCCATGAAGCATGCGTCAGAGCTAACAACCATGCATGCAACTCGCACATGAAATGAGTGCATGCGATGATGCTGACGTGCTAAGTGCAAAGTGTGCCAACAAAGTACCACTTTGCGCCTTTGAGCCCGAGTCCGAGCCTGAGTCGGAGTCGGAGTCCGAGTCGCTAAGCCCCTTCGAGACTTAGCTCCTAAGGAAAACTTCGCAAAGGTGGTGACAAAATAAAGATTGTTATAATAGAGTTCACACTTAATCCCTCTAGAAAAGTCAACCCACATGGGCCACCACCTCATGTGCATATACCAATACTAAATAAAGCTATATATTGTGTCACGACCGATACCCGAATGATCGAAGCACGAGTAAGTGAGTACATCCAGCCTACGCCGTAGCATCGGCAGTAGAACGTTGTCTAGACCTCAATAGAATTATACTAATACAATTAATTCTATCATTTACTCAATCACAATATTCTAAAGAAAAAATTGAACAAGGAAGAAATAATCTAAACAATAAACTAAGAGAAATGATGTCAAACATGAAACTGAAATAGAGGAATACTAGCCTATATCTCACCAGAGGTTACCTCTAGGTCCATAATGCAAAAGTAGTCCTGACTATAGCATCCCTCTGAGGTCAATACTGAAAAATGTTATCCAGTCAGGATTGGAGCGAAGCACTTCTCTAACAGCAGTTCCGAATAAATGATAATGACTATAAAACAGTAAATAGTAAAGAAATACAAGTTACAAAAATAAAAGCTGTCACGCCTCGGACCCGCCCGGGCCGCCGCTCCGCCCTGCCCCACCCCGTGCGACCGGGATTTAACGAACCGGACACGTATCACCGTGTCTCGGCGTGCCGAACGTGAATCACCGCGCCCGTCCCGCGGGTGCGAGGGAGGAAGGGAGCTATACGAATGGCCCGTTCGAGCTTTCGGGGGACGTGATGCCGCACGGGCCTGGGGTTGCGCCCGTGCAAGGCCAATCGTTTAAGTTGATAGTTGGCTATCATCGCATCAATCGAGTAAGCAACGGAAAGGGACTTGTTGCAATGCAATGCATTTAGCCAACTGAGTGTTCGGGATAATCGAGGCAACTTAGGTTTCCTTTAGCAAAGGCACATGTTCGTTCCATACATTATACCCCCTTATACGATAGCATTCTCGGGGCAACAATCGAAACCAGGATTTCCGGGTCTTCGGGACTGTGGCGCCTATCGCTTCCTCGGACGATCCAGTACCTGCAAGCAAGTAAACCGTTCATGTTTCAGGGTGTGCGCAGCGTGTCTCGTGCGACTCGAGGGTCTGATGCATAGCTAGACACACGATGCACATTCTTAGGGGCAGTCACTATCCAAGCCAACACAATGACTTAGCTATATGCAGGGCGGTCCTCGAGTATCTCAGGATCAGCACTTTATACAAGTACTGGTGAGATAAATCAACTGAACAGAAACAAGCATTCACTCAAACATGCACTAAGTAATCATGTTATAAAACATTATATTACTAGTGATCTTTCTAGTTTTACCTAGGTTCGTTTCATGCAGTTCGCTAGCAGAGTCATATTACATTGTTTGGAAACATGTTTGGAAACAGAGTTTCATATTGAATATGCAAGCAAGTAAACCGTTCATGTTTCAGGGTGTGCGCAGCGTGTCTCGTGCGACTCGAGGGTCTGATGCATAGCTAGACACACGATGCACATTCTTAGGGGCAGTCACTATCCAAGCCAACACAATGACTTAGCTATATGCAGGGCGGTCCCCGAGTATCTCAGGATCAGCAGCTGGTGGAACAGCATACCAATGACTCATTTCTCTGATGCTAATGGCAGCTGTGACCCATGGTGGATGACGCATGCAGTTCAGCTCTCCACCAAAAGCCATTGGCCGACCGCGTGCGAATGCATGGAACACTATCAAATAAACTCTAGTATGCAGACGAGACGAACCATCAGAATACAATCATTGTTGCGGGGCAATCCGACTTATCACTTGAACACGTTCAGGCACAGTATGGTTCTCTCGAAGCATAGACGATAGTGAACATGTTTATGCATTCTAAGCAAGCGATTCAGGATTCTCGTTAAGCAGACTTTGTTTCAAAGACAAGCTAGGTGAGTTCGTTTATTAACATGCAAGGCAGGTTCTATCATTCTCTTAAGAAAACATTGCAAGCGAAAACACAGGTTATTATTAAGGCGTGCAAGAATCAGAGAACGAAGTTCTGCCCACTCACCTTGATACATAACGCCGGCGCGGAGCGGGGCGTTACAAAAGCGAGAAATAAAAACAGGAACTAATAATGAAACTACTGAAATATAAATAAACAGGAGTAATGGAATATCATATACAAAAATCAGGAATAAGGAAACTAAACTAAGTGTGTGAGTACTAGCTTCGACATGTGATGAGCTTGGGAACTTGCACATGTATTTTGTCCTGGTTAATCATACGTGAGGTGTATGATTAACACTCACATGGTATATGCACAAGGAATTGGTATGATCAGATATCTAACTAACACTCCCCCACCTCCTACTAGTATAGTTGATCCAAACCATGACACGTCAGGGCACATGAATATCATGCACATGAACGATATCTCATGACGGAGATCCAAGATATACCAATATGTGTACCATCGTATCAGGAATCAAGTATAACAATACTAAATACATGTAACATAGAAGCTATCATATAAAAGAAACTGTCAGAGAATATACTCACTTGTGGTCCAGAGTAATGAATATCAAACATTGCCTGTACTGGAGTCCAAGTGACCTATATATGAATTATCAATGTCAAATAGTGTTTAGGAGTCATAAATAAGTCTTAAATAGTTTTAAACCATGTTTCTAGGTCAAAACTAGGCCAAGCTAGCCAAACTAACTAAAATGTGGTCAAACTAGGTCAAACTAAGTATTCTAGGTCAATACCTTGCTAAACTAGGTTTTCTAGATCAAAACTAGTCATTACCTTGCTAACATCAAACTATACTAGCTAATACCATTAATACTAACTAATACACTATACTCTATATCATATAATATATATATATATTGACTCTAATATATCACTAACTTATATTTTACCCTAACATTACCTATTACTAAATACCTTGGTACATCTAGATACTCATATACATCTTATATACCCTCGTACCACACTAACATACCCTTATATCAACTCTATCATCTAATCAATACCTGACATTCAATACCAATATCCTTTATACTATATAATAACCCCAAAATCTAACTAATGCCCTCATATATACTTATACCCATAGGCCACAAACACATGTGTGTAATTGATACCTCACAACTGACACATCCATGGTCTGAACACTAGTCAACACTCACCAAAATCTGAACCCTCGCTTTATTGCCTTGCCACTGCACTGCACCCCTATATTAGTGTTCAGTTCCCACTTAACTCTGCTGCTGCTGGTGTTGCTTCTTACCCAGGTCTGAAACAAATATGGTATTCTTACTCGAGTACCATTAACACATGAACTCCCCCCGGCCCTTAATACCACTGTTGATGCTACTGCTCTGTTACTTATTGCAGATGAAACTGAAGTTGCTGCTCCTACCTGTTCTTAATCTCCCCTCACAATGCCTGTGATACACCCAACTCCCTTCAGCCTCCAACTGAACAACTACCTACTACTAACTGATCCCTCATGTTGCTGTTGTAACCCTCAAGACCATTCCAAGTAGCTGCTGTTACTGCTGCATGTTGTTGTTGCAACTGCACTTAAATTGGTGCATAATAGTACACTGCATCTGCGCTCCCCCCTCTTTCCTGCTGCTCGAAGCAACAGGTACTTCTGCTGCCCTTATTAGCAGCAACCATAGTTGTTATTGCATCTGCTGCTGTTAAAACCTGACTCCCCCTCACTAACTTACTGCTACTGCTGCTACTTCTAGTTTCATGGGTCTAATCTCCGGTCTGGTTAGACTTGTATCCCCATCTACTACTTGCCACAAGAGCACACTCCTTACTAAACACTTGGTTCACCCCCTTTCCTTACTTCACAGTGCTTCACACACTCGATTAACAACATGTGCATCAGACCTCCCTTCAGGTGTGTAACAGACCTCAAGTTCCCCCCTCTCAACAGTTCAAACACCAACACCAACATCAACATCCCCTCTACTCATCACACACACCACACACACAAGTCACAAATCCCCCCCCCCCACACACAAAGCTCTCAATACACAAAAACTAGACCAAGTACCAAACACTTGGTGGGCACACTCAAGTATCACTATTATATGCACCATAACTCATGATACGGTTGTGACACGCACTCAAAATACCACGATACACTCCCAAAATCCAATGCACACATCTAATATACTATATATAACATATATTATAGCTATTTAAATGCAATGGATGGAATTTGGCATGCTAAAGCCCACTACACATGCAAATACCCCTCCTACGATACCGTATCACAACGTATCGCGATACGCACTCCCCGTATCTAATTATGGACACATACCCCCTTGCAAATTATGTATCTCACTCTAAAATCACTAAAGAGACATTCCATCAAACACCTAATGGCCCAAACTCGGATTTCTTCCAATTTGGCCATAAAAGTCAATGTAACTTTCACAATATGGGTCATTAGAAGCTAATTCTTCTTCCTATAGGTAGTCCTAATCTATGGGTGGGTTTCTATAGGTCTAATTGAACAATTAGAATAGAAATTAATAGGAATTTGAGGGTTATGCCTATTGGGAGATATATTTCCAATGAATTCTTCCAAGAGGGCACAAAAAGGACACAAGCTAGTAAAATTCCTCCTCTTTAATGCTCCTTGCCTCTTCCAAGCTTCTAGGCCTTCTAATTGTTGAGAATGAGAGGGATTGGGGGTGAATTGATTGGAAAATAGTGGAGGAATATATTGATTTAGGGAAGAACACCAAATTGGGCTGAGATGAATGAGTGCAAATGAGAGGAGAGAGAAACTTTCTCTCTCCCAAATAGGGCCAGCCACATACCCCCTTCCCCTAGTAATATACAATGACAAGAATTCTCCTATTGGGTTGTCATGAAGGGTGTTTAATTAGTGTGAAGCTTCTATTCCTAATGAAGGGATTAAGCTAATCTCTAATTAATAAATGAATGACTTAAATTGAGCCTAATTGTGACTAGTTCGGATATTGTGTCCATAGGTCATGTCAAGTCCAATTTGGTCCACTAACACCAAGTCTAATAAATAGGCTAGTCCACTAACCAACTATTAATAAATATAATATAAAAGTTAAATCACAATATGTAAATAATAAGAAATGAGAAAAATACCCCTCTCCCGGAACTATGTAGTTACAATCCTACCCCCCTTAGAAAATTTTGTCCTCAAAATTTAAATACCTCGCCCCTCTCTCCTGGCCAGTCACAACCTATTCATCATAATTTTTACTACGGTCAAACCCCCAATAATCATGGTCCTATCTAAAATCTTACAACCTACAATTATATTTAAAGAAATCATTCATTACCTTCAAACATGAATGGATATAATCTTACTAGTCATGATGTTGCAGTCTCTATCAACCAGTATGTCAATTCTTATTCTAGATCACTGTTTAATACACATACAGTCTCATATTTGTTTCAGTTCTTGTAGGCACTTGAACACTGCTTAACCATTCTTTTTGCAAATGAACACTTGTATACACTCACAATCATGTACCCTTTTGGTACACCCTTATCAATCTAGAATACTCTATATAGGATGCCTACCCAAATCTTGACACTATCTACATAAGGCACTAACTCCTATATATGGTACTTAGATGATACTCTAATACCAGGTTACTCATGTCTCTCATCTATACTTAATACACTAGCTACTAGAATGCTTGTACCCTTAAACCTCCATAATACTTGAGGTACCCTGGATCTTAACACTACAGTACTCCTCCTATCTTGTATATATGGTGCAAACTCATACTCTAACACTTAACAATCACCCTAGGATACTCATCTGTATCTGGTATCAATATAACATATATAAATACTTCTTAACCACTATGACATTATGATATCTCACTGGTACCCTTATATCCATTACCCTGTCCACTGATACATACTACTTCTATACTCCAAATTACTAGCAAGATACTATGCCCACTGAACTTACTTCTATATAGGTTACCCCTCTTACTCACTGTCTGGAACACTTGTACTCCTACTCCCAAACACCCCTTCATCTATATTAACTGATACACCCATATGATACTATCATACACAAGATATTCACTGATACTAATATAATACTCAACTTAATCCTGATATACCCTATACACTGGTACTCTCTAGGCACTCTTGGTGCAGAAACACTATCTTTCTAACTATACATAATATATGCACTTAATGTTCTAGGACACTAACTTGACACTAGCCTACTCACTAACACACCATTGATATTTCTAATTCCCAGATCCCACTTCATAATACTCATAAACATTTATACTGGTACTTTACTTCACCACTCATGCTTCCCTCACACATCCCTATTAACACTTCAACACTCCCGAGTACTAGGTGATACACCCACACTAGACACATACAAGTGCACTCATATATACCCACACCAATGCTTAACACTCAACACATAACATAAGTCTTATTACTAGCACAACATATTCTAACACTATCACACTCACCTATATACTTATGGGTACCTGTCACGTCCCTGAACCGAAATACGGAGACAAACATGGCAATCTATCTCGTACAAGGTATTATACGTCGCACGACGATCACGACTGTAACTAGACAATGGGGTGTATGCTACAATCAGGTCACTTAGGATCACACGAACATCTAAGTCTCAATCAATCAAACAAGAAACAGTAATCATAGAGCATATATGATAAAGCAATAAGGCGACCAAAATGCTTTCTCAAAATATTATGGAGACTAGCTTTACAAAATAAGGAGTTGGTCGAGCAACAAAAGCACATAAAAGTATTACAGCTGTAGTCTGATTTATATACAATCATGAAAAAAAACTAAATGTCCAGACATGCCGGCTAACAGGTACCGAAGTGATGTGTCAGAAAAAGTGACTGAAGTGATGGATGTGACAAGCCATAAAGTGTCAGAGAGAAAAGACAAAATTATAAAAGGTCCTGCTAAGGCATTGCTGAGTCATGCGTTCGAAGAAAGATGAACACATAGCTCGAGGCCGCATGGACGATGAGGCCACATGCTCCTCTCGGCCGTATACTCACTAGGCCTCATGGGATCCTTTGGACTTAGTAAAATTTCTTCAACTAGGAATTTCACTCGTTCAAGTTCCATATATTGGCCAAGGGCGCATGTGCAGGGGCTTTCATGCATCCAACAAGATGGCCACATAGACTTAGGGCGAGAAGACAGGCCGCATGGACTCCCTTCGTCCCAGAACATTATATTCGGCCATAAAAAAGCTCCATGAACCCGAAAACTTGTTCTGTCCATAAAATCCTCATTTTAAGTCCAAATCAAGTGAACCAAAGTCAAAAGCTTAAAATTGAAAGATCTATCATGTAGCAAAATCTTGTTTTCAAAAATACACGTTTAATAGATCAAAACCAAGAAAACTTATGGAACCCATAAAAACCCTAAATTAGAAATATAGATCTACACTAATCCATCCACCAAATCCTAAAATATCAAGTTCTAAAAGTGCTTAAAATTACACAATAAACATAATATACTAATAATATGGAGGATTTCTCTATTTCTTATGCAAGGTGTACTTGCCTATGGAAATGGGAGATAAAACTAAAGAGAGAGAGAGAGAGAGAGAGAGAGAGAGAGAGAGAGGAAGAAATAAAGAAGTGAAGAGAGAGAAAGAAAATGTTGGGTTATATAGTTAGGGTTTGAGGGTTGAACCAAGGGTTCTCATGACTTGAACCAACCCACAAAATGAACCATGAACCAAATTAAACCAAAGAATGGGTCTAGTCTCCATGCAACCTAATTAACATCCAAGCAAGAAATAGTACGAGCATGAATTAATTACAAGCAAGAAATAAAATATACTCCAAATACGTATATCAGGAACGAGGAGTGACAACATCATTCCATCATGGTACACTCACTAGTACCTCTCTTGAATACACATTCTCTTACTCATGACACAACCAAGTATCAAACACCAAATGCAATATCATGCTTTATTGATATCCAAACATAAATTTTTATGATACTTAATTGATACATGGATCACTCAACTATATAAACTTATATCTATCTAGAACATGCATGATGACACTCATACCAACTCGTGGAATCACAACTGATACTCTACTATTCCTTCTACCATTGGTACCAATACTAACTATATTGACACCTACCATAGAATTATTATGACAAAGGTACTGCACTATGAGTTACCTCTAGACTGATGCCTATAGCTCACATGTCCAACCAGCAACTACTCACAGACTCATAAGCTACACTTCCAACAATCAACACTGATACTCAATGACACAAACCTATCTGCAGGTTACCAACTACTACACTATCCAAGAACCTCAGAAACTAATAAAATGAAGCTATATAAGGAACTGGACTAGAGGAACTAAGAATATCTCTATTCCTGAGCTAATAAGGGTGATGGAACAGAACTCAAAGATAACAAGCTGAATGATAGAGATGATATATTAAGAACCAATTTAAGATACTGTCACGCCCCAATCCCAAAATACCGAGGGACCGGACGCGTGGCAATGGCCAACAGCACACACCGATGGACAAACACAATTTAGTGGATCCATCGGGGCATGCTTAAGCTGTAATATAAGAGTAAGTAGGTCCAATGATACAAGTCACAGTCTATGCTAATCTCATCCACAACAGATAATCACAGATCAAATGCCAGAATAATACAAATAGGAATAACTAACAAATCTCAATAAAAGTGTCTCGGAGAACAATCCGAGAACAAGTCTGATACATAAATGCAATAGACTGGAAATGTAAAGGAACTGGAACTGGAAATAAATGAGTATATAAAGCCAATACTCACGAGAAGTCCTCTGGTGTGATCTCGTCCTCGAAGGTCGGTACAGCTCCTGTATCAGCTCCTGTATCTGCTCCTGCTGCGGTCCCGTATACCTCGGGATAGATCTCGTCTGTAAATCCTGGGGACATAATCCGGATCCAGGTCCTCAGGGGACATAGCAAGGTACAAGAAAGCTCATGCCAAAATAAATGCAGTACAACAAATAATGAAATAAATAGGGTAAGTATGTAATCATCTGTGTGAAATGCAAGAGAGAACATCAATGATACTCAGGCTGAAACAACTACAAGCTCTGTGTAGGAAAGCCGGTAGCAGTGGTATCATGAGATGGTCTAGCTCAGCGGAAGACTGAGTAGCCGACATAATATAGTCAACCTGTAACCTGCGGGTCTCTCCAATAATAGATGGAACAATAAGGGAATACTAAAATAACCAGCTAAGTGATATGCAAGATGAGAGCAGCACTAGAACTCAGGCTGACGCAGCTACAAGCTCTGTGTCGGGGAGCCGGTAACAACAGTAATAATGAGTAATGGGCCAAGCTCGGGCTTCAGAGTCTTGTGCCTCACAATAATAGGGGTGTATATATATGGTCAGCCTGTAGCCTGTGTGTCTCTCCCCACCCAATGTAACCATACGTCTCATGTCCACGATGCCTCATGTCCATGTCACGCACAATCATATCTAATGCAGAAGTCATAGTACTATCTAGGAATATTATGTCAATATCATAAAGTCTGTATCCTATACAGAATCACCATGAATATCTCAGAAAGATCCTGTCCATGAATAGTGTCAAGTATCCTGGGTTATAGTGTACTTGATAAGACAAGTACGAGAATGCAAAGGGGTCACGAATGTCCATCTCTAGATGACAATACACAACACCGCGTACGGTGTTGGCACCCGACTAATAATCGGACGCTAAGTACGTCACACGGTCCTAGGTCAAGCATGCACAACAATATAATGAATCAAGGAAAATGTAACAAGAAATGTAAAGTTGGCAAGGTATACTTGCCCACTGATGTATAACTAAGTCAAGGAAATAAGTAGCAAAAACTGCAGGATTTGGCAAGGTACACTTGCCTGGGGTCCTGGCTCCAATTGTAGCTCTGGTCTCAATGTGATCTGCAGGTACTACTCCGATTGCTGAAATAAACATCACCATTAGATTCAGAAAATATCTAATAGCTAGACACGCCTGTTCTTGAGTCCAATTTGGACACAGGGGCAAAATGACATTTTCGGGTCAAAGCGGGGTCCACATGTGGGCCACTTTGCACCGAAAAGCGTGTCAGGGTCAAAGGTCTCCAAATTTGCCAAACTTAGTGTCAATAGGTCAGGAACGATGATACGAACCCAACGGAACTTTTAGAATTGGATTCCGATGAGCCGATCACAAAATTGCCCGTCAAGTGGAGCCTGTGGGGCCCACGATACGCGATTTTGTCAACGTTCTCAAAATTGAACCAAACTTGGGTCACAGGACCAGCGTAGTGCTACGAGTCCGATGGCGCAAGTTTTGTCTCGATCCGACGTGTGTACACCAAGTTACAACATCTTCCAGAATAGGCGGATACGAGGCATTGTCGACGGATACACGTTGATTCCGGTGTGCACGCACATCCGAATCGACTTATGCGAAATCCTACACGTCCGTATCAACGACGCGCACATTTCGATAAAGACCGCGTGCGACCAAGTCGTCCCGTTTGGCGGGCCGCACTCAGTTCCGGGGTGGATCAGGGCGTTGTTTTTCCTGTTTTTGGATCGCGGTGTGCGATCACCACATGACGCGATGCACCGAGCGGGTTGCACGGACACCGAGAGGGTTATACAGTCTACGCGTAGCAACTGACAGAATCAAAAACGGAGTTACGAGGCGAGAGAAAACGATACCTGAACAGGGCTCCGTGAACGCTGAATTCTACGTGTCCGAGTGTCGATTCGACACGGGATTCGTGTCCTGGCCGTGTCCACTGTGTCTGGGCTAGGGCAGCGGACGGACGGCCTAGGGATGTTGTGTCGGGGAGGCGCTCGCGGGCGGCAACGGCGAGGTCAGGGCTGCTCAGGTGGCCGTGGGGCGGCGCTCGACGGCCGGGCTAGGTCGGGGCAGCGGCTGGCTGCCTGCTGCGGGCCAGAGTTGGGCGGTTAGGGCTCGGTGAGGGTCGTCGAGGGCGAGGGCGGTGGTCGATGAGGCCGAGGAGGTTGTGGAGGCGCGAGAGTTTGATGGTGGTGGTGCTGGGGATTCTGGAGGCGGAGATAGAGGCGACGTTGGGGGGAAGTTAGGTCGGTGGTCGGGTCGAGCGGGACTGAGGAAGGAGGTGGTCGAGCGGGGAGGGAGATGGCTGGAGGTCGGAGTCAGGAAGGAAGGTGATGGGGTCTCGGGGACGGATTTGGCCGAAGGCGGAGAGTTCTGGGGAGAGGCGGGCCGGAGATGAGGGAGGGAGATGGTGATGGTCGGGGACGGCGCTGCGGTTGGATGAAGAAGGACGAGTCGGCGGGGTCGTCTAGGGTTCAGGCAAGGGTCGGTGATGGGAGAGGTTCGACTGTGAGGGGATCGAGTCGGGGTTGAGATTGAGGAGGAGGTCGAGCTGTGGAGTCTGGAGGAAGAAGATGACGGGGGAAGCTAGGGTTCCGGCGAGGGGACGGCTAGGGTTCAGGCGTGGCGGCGGGCATGGAAATCGAGAAAGGCGGCTAGGCACGGAAGTCGAGGGTATTTAAGGGCCGCTACAGTAATCCCGATGAGAATTGGGATTAGGGTTCAGGTATGGGTTCGGGTTCGGGTCCGCGGGTCGGGTTCATATGAATCCGGCCCGACCCACTTAGTATTTAAGTGCAGGTACGGGTTGTCGGGTTTCGGGTTCGGGTCTAGATCCGATCCGACCCGATACGGTTTGGGTTCGGTTCAGTAATCCGGTCCGGGTTGGTTTGAGTTGGTTTGGTTCAATTGAACCGGGTTTATTTAGGAGTTTAATTCGGTTTAATTATTTAATGGTTTTTAGGGCTTTATAAATATTTCCGGAGTCCAATAAATTCCCAAAAAATTACCCTATGCCCGGTTTTCTATTTTACACCATAAAATATTATTTCTATAATATTTTAATATTAATTAACAGCAATTAAAACATTTAATTACCAAAAGCCTAGGTTTTAATTACAGAAAAATCCCAGAGAGTTACGAAAAATTGTGAAAATCAAAATTATTAATTACTGAAAATCAGGGGGCTTACAGATACAATCTGATAATCATACACGTCTATCTAAATTCATGTTATCTAGAATTTTTGCCATGCCAGTAAGCATAGCTGCGATAAACTATAGAGTCCATAACTAAGGTATATACCTCTATAATCATGTTATCTAGAATTCTTGTCACGTCAACTAGTATAGCTGTGCCCTACTAACTAGAATGACTGTGATAAACTCTAAATTCCATAACTAAGATAAGTATATCAAAAATTGACTCTATGTCTTCGCCACGCCAACTAATATGACTGCGATAAACTCTAGACTCCATAACCAAGGCAGACGATTAGCTTTCTCACTGTTCTTATCCAAATACGTTATCAGAATGTACCTCGATATAGTCCATACAATTTATCTCGATAAAAAAATCAAAGTCAACAACGAACATCAAGAACCAAATTCAACAACGAACAAGTAAAAATAAAAACAAGTGGAAACATATTTCGAAATAGAAGTATAGTAAGATTCTCAAGGGTCATCCCAGGAATCCTAATTTGTGATTGAGTATTCTCTCATCATAATATTCTATATCCTATATCCTATTGCAGGCTCGCAGTAGTACAACTAAGCTGTTGCACTACTACGACATTGCATTAATTACAAAGCCTGGCTTGCATATACCACCATAAAAATGTGTTACGACCCGCATCAGGATGATCGGGGCACGAGTACGTGAGTACGTCCAGCCTACGCCGCTGTATCAATGGTAGAACGTTGTCTAGACCTCAATGGAATCATACTAATATAATTAATTCTATCATGTACTTAATCACAATATTCTAATAGAAGAATTGAACACGAAAGAAGTAATCTAAACAACAAACTAAGAGAAATAATGTCAAACATGAAACTAAAATAGAGGAATACTAGCCTATATCTTACCAGAGGTCACCTCTAGGTCCATAATGCAAAAGTAGTCCTGACTATAGCATCCCGCCGATGTCAACACTGAAAAATATTATTTTGTCAGGATTGGAGCGAAGCAAACGTCCAATAGCAGTTCCAAATAAATGATAAAGACTATGAAACAGTAAATAGTAAAGAAATACAAGATACAGAAATAAAAGCAGAAAATAGAAACAGGAACTGATAATAAAATTATTGAAATATAAATAAACAGGAGTAATGGAATATCATATAGATGAATCAGGAATAAGGCAACTAAATTAAGTGTATGAGTACTAGCTTCGACATGTGATCAATTTGAAAACTTGTACATGGATTTTGGCCTGTTAATCATACGCGAGGTGTATGATTAACACTCACATGGTACATGCACAGGGAATGGGTATGATCACATATCTAACTAACACTCTCCCACCCCGACTAGTATAGTGGATCCAAACCATGACACGTTAGGGCACATGAATCACAGGGCATAGGAATATCATGCACATGAAGGACATGCACATGGATATCATACACTTGAACATCATCTCATGACGGGGATCCAAGATATACCAATCAGTGTACCATCGTGTCAGAAATCAAGTATAACAATACTAAATACATGTAACATAGAAGCTATCATATAAAGGAAACTGTCAGAGAATGTACTCGTCTGTGGTCCAGAGTAATGAATATCAAACAGTGCCTGTACTAGAGTTCAAGTGACCTATATATGAATTATCATTGTCAAAGAATGTTTAGGAGTCATAAATAAGTCATAAATTATTTTAAACCATGTTTCTAGGTCAAAACTAGGTCAAGCCAGTTAAACTAAGTCAAATTTGGTCAAAATAGGTCAAACTAAGTATTCTAGGTCAATACATTGCTAAACTAGGTTTTCTAGATGAAAACTAGTCATTACATTGCTAACATCACACTATACTAGCTAATACCATTAATACTAACTAATACACTATACTCTATATCATATAATATATATATTGACTATAATATATCACTAACTCATATCTTACCCTAACATTACCTATTACTAAATACCTTTGTACTTCTAGATACTCATATACTCCTTATATACCCTCATACCACACTAACATACCCTTAGTTCAACTCTATCATTTAATTAATACCTGACATTCAATACCAATATCCCTTATACTATATATAATAACCCCAAAATCTGACTAATGCCCTAATCTATACTCATACCCATAGGCCACATACACAGGTTGTGGTGCCCCGTTCCCCCTATTCGGGGAGCGCGGCTAAGAAATACTAGACGGTATCGTTCGATCGGGATAGATTGAATCAAGAACTCATCCTCGTTATGGATTTGTCTCTTCGGAATCGATTTCCATATTCAGTGGACCGTGCCCCAAGGATCGACTTAGCGGCAGAGTCAGGAGGGACCTCTCCGCTGCATTCTTTGTTGCCTAGTTTTCGCTGTCGCTTGTTGCTTTCGTGCCTTGAGTTAGTTTTCGGATTTGCTTGGGTTTTCTTGAACGGTTTCGATGGATTTCATTGCTTTCGTTCTTAGGACTGCACTTCAATTCCGATAAGGGAAAGAGAGGAAGAAGTACTGATCAGCTGTTCGTGTCAATACAGGTGAACCAGCTGTAGGCGTCGCTCGAGCGGACTCCTAAAGCACTTCTTTCCTTCTTCCTTCCAACTACTAAAGTGAGTGGCTACCAACCCGATTAGCTAGCCCTACTTGCTAGTCTTCACATCTAAATCTTGTGTTCGTGCTTTGCCCGATCAAACGATACCAAGTAAATAACTAAAAGATATCAAGATAATAAGGGAATAGACTTGGGAAATATTGCTTGTCAAATGAAACTCGTGAACGGTTACTTACTTATATGCTTGCTCGTTTGGAATGTTCATCATATGCATAAATATAAGTTAGAATGTATATTTCTTCTTAAAACTGTGCTATGTATAGAACTCATTTTTAAAGCAATAACTCAACAGGAAGACTATGCTAAAGTAAATCTTGCCTGTTACTGCCATGCTCCTGATACGCCCTGATTTGCCTCGATGCTAACTTAGTGTACTGCGTTGATCACGGACAACTTGTGCACAAGGTCTTAGTTCCTGCGGACGGTCGCTGGGGCACCGGCACCGATCCGATCCGGACGGAACTCATGATAGTCGCCTGCTATAGGACGAAATGCCTTGGGACGTCCTGATCTATGCGTCGCACGGCACTCCGTACTGAGACTAGCCCGTCCATTATGGCAACGTGCCAGTGATCCCCCTTGTATATTTAAACCTGTTGCTACTAACTTGTGTCTTCTTGGCCGGGAAGGCAAGGTAAGTATTATGCAGGTGGTTCAGACGGGCAGGTAAATGTCACCGAGCGGTGGCAGGTTATTTCATTAATTTCTATATCTAATTCTTGCTGTAAAAATAAACTAAGGCAAGATAGAAACCCACAAATATACATGCTTCATTAAAACAACGTGTTGATTGGTATAGTTGGGTTAGCTTGCCTTCACCAGTACGTTTCGATGTACTGACCCTCGTTGAAACAGGTTTCCCGCGCTAAGGAGAGCCGAGCGAGGAGCAGGAGACAAACCCCCAATCTAGTCCAAGCTGTAGGCACGCCTCGACCGTGCCAACCTTTTGAAGAAGCATTTTGAAGAAGAAGCTAGCCACCAAGTAACCATGCAACTTCATGGCAAGGCAGTCGTTCCGACGCAAGGTCTTATATTTTGAGTTTAGTAAAGGATGTAATGTAAAGGACTGCTATCTCATTTTGTGTCAACACTTTTGTAAGCCCATAGAGGCAATCCTTATGACTCAGTTCAAGGAGTTTGTAATAGATGTTCATATTATCAATAAAAGAGAACTTTTCCATGTTTCAATATGTATTTCAATTATCTGCGTACTCTGAATATGTGCTCGCTATGCGAAACAAAAATACTTAGCCTTGTGCGGAGCGCAACCTAGGCCCGCACGGCGGTCATGCCCGGGGGACGACTATCGATTCCGCGGGATCGGGGCGTGACATGTTGGTATCACAGCACAGATTCAAATTCCTTTGACTCTTAAACTGGAAAAGTTTCCTTAACGATAAATCCCTGTGCGAACTCCTGAACTCGTTAAGGCCAAGATGAGATACGTTCATGCAATAAGTCCATAATACATTATGATCCTGATGTAATTTACTTTCTTTACAAGGAACGACGCAAGCCCAACCATCAGCGCTAGCGCCAGGCGAGACAAGGACTCAGGAGAGCAGTTCCAGAACTTCAGGAAGCTCTCGGAGCCAACGGGGCATGTCTCGATCAGATTCCCTTCAGCAGGTGATGCAAATATTCACGGAGCAACGACAGAGGGATGATGCCCGCCAAGCCAAGTTCGAGAGCAACCTAGAGGCCCGGCTCTCAGTCCAACAAAAGCAGGTAGATACCCTGCAGCAGCTTGTTCAGACCCTGGCCTCCAACCATTCTGCCGCAATGACAGCTACACCAGTAGAGCAGCCAGTGCTTGAAGTTGAAACACCGCTAGCGCCAAGGACGAGGGAAGTGACTGCCTTCACCTTTGGCAACTTCAAGAAGGTCTACAATACGCCATTTAACGGGACTGAGGACCCGATCGTGGCCCTAGATTGGCTCGCCGAGCTTGAAGATCATTTTTCTCTCCTAGAAGTGTCGAAAGACAAGCGCGTCACCTGTGCCCAATTACTGCTCCGCCTCAATGCGCACGACTGGTGGGACGTGCATCGACGATCTCTTCAACCTGGCCATGGAGAGGAGACGATCGCGTGGACGACTTTTTGTGCCGCGTTCGAGGAGGAGTTTATACCCCCACCTGTACGCCGTCAACGGGAAAACGATTTCGTTCAACTCCGGCAGGGCAGCATGACGGTGAAGCAATACTCGGCAGAATTCAACAAACTGGCCAAGTTTGCTACCGCTTATCTACCGGATGCAGCGAGTCGTGCCAGACGATTCGAAGGAGGGCTACGTCCTGGCATCCACGGGCACGTAGCCGTTCCGCAGTATCAGACGATGAGGGAATTCTTAAACCATGTCCTCTCCCTGGAACCGCAGTATCCTCACATTGCTGCCTGCGCTGTGCAAACTTCCAATCACAAACGCCAAGGCAATGATAGAGGAAACAAGTCCAAATAACGGCGGTAAACAGCGTGGAGACACCAACAAGACCTGCAACTTTTGCAGGAAGCCAGGGCATATCGAAAAAGATTATCGCCGCAAGCTTGGGACTTGCCTCCGTTGCGGCGATCCAGGCCATCAGGTTAGCAGCTGTCCGCGTCGTCCACCGCAACAACCAGATCAGACTCCGGCTCCTCAGGCAAATCGAGCGGCGCCTCAGCCAGGGCGTAATCAAGCTCAAGGCCGACTCTACACCATGACACGGGAAGAAGCTATAGCTTTGGATACCGTCGTGTCAGGTACCTTACTTTTCAATAATATACTTGCTCGCGTTCTATTTGATTCAGGTGCAACCCATAGCTTTATTTCTACAAACTTCGCCACGGAGAACAATGTAAAAATGACTCCGTTGCATTTAGATTTAAGCGTTAGCACCCCATCTGGTACAAAAATTCATGTCTGTTCAGCATGCCTAGGCGGTTATATCTGTATTAGGGAGAGAAAGCTGTCACTTGATGTTTTAGTTCTTGATGTACGGAACTATGATATCATTTTGGGAATGGACTGGCTAGGCGCGTGCGTGGCAACTATTGAGTGTGCAGAGAAGCGAGTCATTTTCCGTCTGCCCGGAGAAGCCGTGTTCTGTTACACCAATAGTCCAGCGAACAATGCGACCAGGGCCTGCATGGTGATTTTGGCAAAATCTGCTCGGCGAATGCTCTACACAGGCTGCGAGGGATTCCTAGCATCGGTTCGGGACACACGGCAGGACTACGCAAACGTCGAGTCAACTTCCGTTGAGGCAGAGTTCCCCGATGTGTTCCCGAGCGAACTACCCAGTATGCCGCCAGACCGAGAGATTGAATTCACTATCGACACATTTCCAAATACACAGCCGATTTCCAAGTCTCCGTACAGAATGGCACCTGCAGAGCTGAATGAATTAAAGCGCCAACTCCAGGAATTACTTGATCACGGGTTCATCCGTCCGAGCGTGTCTCCTTGGGGCGCTCCTGTGCTCTTTGTAAAAAAAAAGGACGGAACTCTACGCCTCTGCATAGATTATAGGGAATTAAACAAGGTCACAATCAGAAACAAATATCCTCTGCCACGGATAGACGACTTGTTTGATCAGTTACAAGGGGCAACGGTGTTTTCTAAGATTGATCTTCGCTCGGGTTACTACCAGCTGAAGATTAAGCCAGAAGACGTGCCCAAGACTGCTTTCAGAACCCGCTATGGCCATTACGAGTTTTCCGTTATGCCGTTTGGACTGATGAATGCCCCTGCTGCATTCATGGATATGATGAACCGTGTCTTTAGGCCCTTCATCGATAAATTCGTGGTGGTGTTTATCGATGACATCTTAGTGTACTCGAAGACTAGGGATGAGCACGCAGGACACCTGCGGATGGTGCTGCAAACCCTTCGAGACCACAAGTTGTATGCCAAATTAAGCAAATCAAAATTTTGGCTGGACAGTATCTCGTTTTTGGGGCATATCATCTCCTCGGAAGGCATCTCAGTTGATCCGAAGAAGATAGAAGCAATCACGCAGTGGAAACGACCGGAGTCAGCTAGCGACATCCGAAGTTTCCTTGGTCTGGCAGGGTACTACCGGAGATTTATACAAAATTTTGCTAGAATTGCTTCGCCCTTGACTCAGTTGACACGAAAGGGTGCGAAGTTTACTTGGACAGAGGACTGTGAAGCTTCGTTTACGGAGTTAAAGCAGCGCCTCATCTCTGCCCCAATTCTCACTCTGCCGAACGGACTGGATGACTTTAAAATATATAGTGATGCCTCAGGAAAGGGTCTAGGATGTGTCCTGATGCAGCGCGATAAGGTGATAGCCTACGCGTCTAGACAGCTAAAGTCTCACGAGCAGAACTACCCAACGCATGATCGCGAACTTGCCGCGGTAGTGTTTGCATTGAAGCTGTGGCGTCACTATCTTTATGGTGTACCGTGTGAAATCTATACGGACCATAAAAGCTTGAAATACTTGTACACTCAAAAGGATTTGAATCTTCGGCAGCGGCGATGGCTTGAACTCCTCAGCGACTTCGATCTCACGATCAGATACACGCCTGGAAAGGGAAACGTAGTAGCTGACGCGTTGAGTCGAGTGTTTGTAGGGAGTTTGGTTATTGATGATAGGCTGCGTCGAAATCTTGAATCACTGGGTATTACACTGAAAATAAGATATAAGAAGTGGGCGCAAGTAGCTCAACTGCGCCTCGAGCCAGACTTGTTACACAAAGTGAAGGCCGCTCAGAAGGACGACCCGTTCCTACAAAAGATTCATGCCCTCATATTGGCAGAAAAGGCGTCCGACTTTGCGGTAAGCACGGATGGGATGCTTCGAGTAAAGGGAAGACTATGCGTTCCGAACGATGCGGCCCTTAGACAAGAGATACTCACGGAAGCTCACTATGCTAGTTATACTTCTCATCCGGGTAGCACTAAGATGTATCGAGATCTTCGCACGACATTTTGGTGGCACAGCTTAAAACGGGATGTGGCGCAGTTTGTGTCGCATTGCATGGCTTGTCAACGAGTAAAGGCCGAACACCAGAAACCAGGCGGAGAGCTTCAGAACCTTGCTATTTCGGAGTAGAAATAGGATGATATAACGATGGACTTTATTGTTGGCTTGCCGAGGACGCAACGGGGACATGATGCAGTCTGGGTTATCGTCGATCGACTCACCAAGTCAGCTCACTTTCTGCCTATCAAATCTACTTGGAGTGCCGACCGCCTGGCTCAGATATATCTCAACGAAATCGTTCGACTCCATGGCATGCCCGTATCTATAGTCTCCGATAGAGATGGTCGATTTATATCACGTTTCTGGGGAAGCCTGCAGTCAGCAATGGGGACGAAGTTGAATTTTAGCTCCGCCTACCATCCACAGACCGACGGCTAAACCGAACGTGTCAACCAGATCCTCGAAGACATGCTGCGACTCTACGCCTTGGACACGAAGACTAGTTGGGACCTTCATCTACCTCTAGCCGAATTTGCTTACAACAATAGCTATCAATCAAGCATTCAAATGGCGCCGTATGAGGCGTTATACGGGCGGAAGTGTAGATCTCCTATTTGTTGGGACGAAGTCGGGGAGCGGCAAGTACTTGGCCCTGAGCTCGTGGAGCAGACCGTCCAGAAGGTTCGGCTGATTCGGGACAGATTAAAGATAGCTCAAAGTCGTCAGAAGAGCTATGCGGATGTTCATCGGAGACCGCTAGAGTTTCAAGTAGGTGACCGGGTATTCCTCAAGGTCTCGCCCATGCGAGGGGTCAGCAGGTTCGGAGCGAAGGGAAAGCTAAGTCCACGATTTGTCGGCCCGTTCGAAATACTAAAGCGGGTTGCTTCAGTTGCTTATCAGATTGCCCTACCACCATCCCTATCTGACGAACATGATATATTCCATGTTTTCCAACTTAGAAAATATGTGTACGATCCAAGCCACGTGGTAGACCTGGGACAACTGAACCTTCAACCCGACTTGACGTATGTAGAACAACCGGTACAAATTTTGGATAGAAAAGAAAAGCTGCTTCGGACCCGTTCGGTTCCTCTAGTGCGCGTGCTTTGGCGGAATCACTCTGTCGAAGAATCTACTTGGGAGCTTGAATCTGATATGAGGGAACGGTTCCCCTCATTATTTCTTAGTGGTAGGTTTTATTCCTTAAGTTTTGGGACGAAACTTCCAATTAGTTGGGTAGGATGTGGTGCCCCGTTCCCCCTATTCGGGGAGCGCGGCTAAGAAATACTAGACGGTATCGTTCGATCGGGATAGATTGAATCAAGAACTCATCCTCGTTATGGATTTGTCTCTTCGGAATCGATTTCCATATTCAGTAGACCGTGCCCCAAGGATCGACTTAGCGGCAGAGTCAGGAGGGACCTCTCCGCTGTATTCTTTATTGCCTAGTTTTCGCTGTCGCTTGTTGCTTTCGTGCCTTGAGTTGGTTTTCGGATTTGCTTGGATTTTCTTGAACGGTTTTGATGGATTTCATTACTTTCGTTCTTAGGACTGCACTTCAATTCTGATAAGGGAAAGAGAGGAAGAAGTACTGATCAGCTGTTCGTGTCAATACAGGTGAACCAGCTGTAGGCGTCGCTCGAGCGGACTCCTAAAGCACTTCTTTCCTTCTTCCTTCCAACTACTAAAGTGAGTGGCTACCAACCCGATTAGCTAGCCCTACTTGCTAGTCTTCACATCTAAATCTTGTGTTCGTGCTTTGCCCGATCAAACGATACCAAGTAAATAACTAAAAGATATCAAGATAATAAGGGAATAGACTTGGGAAATATTGCTTGTCAAATGAAACTCGTGAACGGTTACTTACTTATATGCTTGCTCGTTTGGAATGTTCATTATATGCATAAATATAAGTTAGAATGTATATTTTTTCTTAAAACTGTGCTATGTATAGAACTCATTTTCAAAGCAATAACTCAACATGAAGACTATGCTACAAGAGCACACTCCTTACTGAACACTTGGTTCACCCCTTTTCTTACTTCACTGTGCTTTACATACTCGATTAGCAACATGTGCATCAGGCCCCCCTTCAGGTCTGTAACAGACCTCAAGTCCCCCCTCTCAACAGTTTAAACACCAACATCAACATCCCCATTACTCATCACACACACCACACACACGTCATAAATCCCCTCCCCCCCCACACAAATCTCTCAATACACTAGCACTAGACCAAATACCAAATACTTGGTGGGCACACTCAAGTATCACAATGATACGCACTATAACTCATGATACGATTGTGATACACACTCAAAACACCATGATACACTCCCAAAACCCAATGCACACATCTAATATACTATATATATTATATATAACATGTATTATAGTTATTTAAATGCAATGAATGAAATTTGGCATATTAAAGTTTAATACACATGCAAATACCCCGCCTACGATACCGTATCATAACGTATCGCGATACACACTGTAACGACCCATTTCGCTCAAGCAGCCGATTCAAACGACAAAAGTGCTACGACCCGACCCACTTTGCTCAGCGAGAATACTCGTTTGAGGCAAATAATTTTTCAGACTTGGCCCTTCAGGAGTTTCGTCTTAGGATTTTAGAGGCTCACTCAGAGTATTGCTTGACCGAGACGAATCATCGCTAAAATGGGTGGCTACGATGAACTTATCTTTGCTTAGCCAGCACACTTAAAATATGGACGATACATACTAGTCGCTAGGTGAATCATCCCCTGCTTGCTAATAAAGAATACAACGAACCTATCTAAGGGAATAATCCTAACTTGTATTGCTTGTGTTAGAACATGGAAATAAAACTTTGCTTATAAATAGACCATCGCATGCTACCTTTGCCTTGTGCAAGTAGACCCCACTATGCCTCGAGTAGAACAATATATGTATACTCTGTAGTGCACTGTTCACTTGCTACACTGCACGACCCTAGATTATGTCGCTCGGTATGTCCCTTTACGGTTTTACTCCTCGGCTTACCCTTAGACCTGTGCAAAGCGTAAATGCTTATTTTTCATATGAATGCATGCTTGCCTGCTTACTTGTAGTTTTGTACTTGTTGTCTCGTTTCAATGCTTGTCACATAATCTATGCCACAATCAAATAACACTATCCGTATCGTGCATACATCTAGTTAGCCAGAAGACTATCAAATAGTCCTTTTGTGCAATATGAACCTACAAGTATCCGGGACCGTTAGGTCGCCAAGGCAGACCCAAACCAAGGGAATGCATCAAGTCAAGTTACATCTGAACAAGAATCTTGTCAAGTAAAGCAATGAATCACAGCTCGTGGAGCAATACTCGTTCAGAAAAAGAATCAAGAATTATCATATCATGTTATGAATCTGGAATGACCCAAGACTTGCATGGTCACGGACAACTCGTGCACGAGATATCTGCTACCTCGGACGATCACCGGGGCACCGGGATCGTACTGGCCTAGGAGGATGATCAGGTGTATTGCGGCACCAAATTCGAGTCTGGTATGCGACCCCGTCTTTCTGGGTTGGCAATACACAATATTCGGCCTTGGTAGAGCATACTACCTTGGACTGTCCATCTACCCGTCATAGTCGCCTGTTCTGGCGGGATGGCGTGCAATGGCGCTTCTGTATCACCCGTTCGCCCTGAATTGTTTGTCTTGTACAAAGCGTTGTACCCCATTCCGCAATTGAGACTATAAAATTGGTCCTTTATGTCTATGCCAGTGACCTCATGTTCATATAGATAAGTCATCCTCGCTTAGCTGTAATCCGCATTCGAGTCATTGCATTGCATCGAGAATATCTGAAATACTTAAACGATTATGAGTATAACACAACTTGTATATATATGGAATGCTTCAACATCTTCTGCAACACACCTGCTAATCCGTGTAATTCGTGCACCCAAAACGTAACCTCGTTCACGATACTTGTGTTTACATATGCTACTGCCCCTGGTTTTTATTATAAATGCTCGTGCTTGAATTAACTTAATTTTTCTTGACAAGGATAGACGGATGGTAAGTTGGTAAGTCTCGCCGTGTTCTTTTATATCGCATGACGCACTACCACACAAGTTAGGCTATTCATCATTGCCATAAAACTGATCCTAAGGCAAGATTAGAAAGATAACTTAATAAATGGTGCACGAAACCTATATAACGTGTTTGGATTTGTCGAGCGGGCGAGAAGCCTCCCCACTAGTGCATTCATGTACTGGTAACCCACCAGATTGCTTGCAGGGTATGGAAGAACCTCGTTTGGTGCGGATGCCTCCTTCGTGCGTGCTAAGATGTGGAGTTCACTCTGGAGCCTTGGAGCGTTGCGTCCGGAATCGAAGCACATATACAAGACATAATATTGGAACACCGCCTATGTATCATTCTACAAATGTAGCCACTTGGCACGCTTTTACTATTTCAGAGAGAGAGAGAGAGAGGCTTGAGCGACTTATAATCTCGGCCTAGCGCTGCCTGTAACACTTGTTCATATCACTAAAGAGCTTATTTTTTTTCTGTACTTGTGTTATTCAATGCTTCCGCTATCGACGACTATGTGAACTTGTTACTAATCACCTATACGTTTATTATTCCGTTGTACTCGGATAATCTATGCGACACTGTGGCTTAGACCTCTTACCGCCTGCATGGACCACGGCCTTGCACGAGCGAGGCTTACGCTCGTGCGGCATCACGCCTAGATGGGTCAAGCGAACATCCTGCGGGAGCGCTGGCGCGGTGATCCTTGCCTAGCGGGGGCGACCGATTACTTGCGGGAGATTGGGGCATGACATATTGGCATCAGAGCATGGCTTTACGCCTTTGGACTTTGTTTCAATTTTCTTAGTTTCGACAGCTCGTTCGTGGGTTATGTGTATACGCTCTCTCTCAATATCCTATCGGAATATTCTAAACAATGAGTCTAAATAATTTTAAAAGTGCATGTGAATGATATGATTGCTTGTACGAAATTATGATGCGAAGATTTTGTGCCGACCTGTGCTAGACTTTGTGGAAATAGACTCGTGCTAGAATCTGCAAATTATATACAAACCTGAATACCATACATAATTTTCCAGCTGGTTAGTGTACGAAATAGAACATCGTTCAAATGGTTAGCTATACACACAGCCTTTCGGCTAAGTTGTGTAGAGTATCGTGTGCCAAGACCCTTTTGGTGCAAGCTAGTTGCAAACGAGATTGGGATATCGTTCAAAAAAATGATAAGTCAGACTAGAATGGCAACCGATAGAAACCTTATCAGATTTTTGCTTAGGCGAACATAGAGAATCGTGCTTGAATTTTGGAAAATAGCTCGAACGGTATTTTGTGTCAGAAGATACAAATCAAATATGGTTTACTTGGATGACTATCAACAAGAATATATATGAGACTAAGATTTTACTAGGCGATGCTTACGTATTGTACAGGAATTCTAAGGAACGACTTAATAAATATACTAGCGATTGATGTAAATATCAATTAAGGATTTGATTGGGTGACTCAATTTCGAGTGGTGTATGGATCATCTAGAAATGTCCAAACGGACTCATAGGTCTCGTGCGATAGTCGGATTAAAAAATTAGAGAATATCTTGAATAAATGATAAGGCTTATATCGATTAGGGATTCGTGAAAATGGAAATCGATATCTTGGTTAAGGAAACTTGTTGGAAACTTGAGGATTGTGCAAGCGATTTTGGATTGAAACAAAACGGATGGAACTTGAATACAATATCGCTCAAATAGAAGTTAGCTAAAAAATGAATATTGTGTTTTGATGAAAGAGATTAGCGATAACGAATTTGACTTCGAGTTTGGAAGAACGATCTTGAAATTTAGTTCAAAAAGATGACCTTCAAAATCAGACCCAACGAGAACGATTATCCTGCAGAGCGCCAACGTGGTGATTTTACGTACGTCGGGGATGATCGAACTCACGGGAACATGTTAGGTGATTATTCCAAACGAACTCGATGAATAGAACGTATCAAAAATGGATAGACTTTGGCTTGAATATTTGAACTTAGTTTCTTGAGGAATGATAGAAGTAGACTATGGATTTACCGAACGGTAACATTAAAGTTGGATAATTTTGTTAGATGAATTATAATTACTGCATGAACGGACATGATTGATGGATTTTATATATAACTTGGATGGAGCAAAAGTGAAATAATAAGGTATCTTGATCATTTTGAAGATAACCATATTGTTTGACGTTATCTTATGCGAGCGTAACTCTATGCTCGTGCATGCGTCACGCCTGGATTATGACGATTATCCAGCGGGAGCGTTGGTGTGGTGATCTCACGTCCAACAAGGATGATCGAACTTGCGGAAGATCGGAGCGTGACAACTGATGAATCGTCTTGACTTGTGGTTCGACACGATAAGACAAATTTGGGAATACAAGTGAATAAGAAGTATTTGATTGATAAGTTAGCTTAGAACCTGGAGTAAATCACGCTTGTGTGAACAGATACATGAATCAGGTTGGATGACTTTGAGTTATAATAAAAAAGGGTTTAGAATTGAATCTTTGCTTGGTGGTCTAGACTTAGAATGGATATATGGATTGTATCGAATATACTTAAGGAGATAGACTATGTAAATCACTAGGCTTGTCCTACAACTTGGATATATCATAGATTTTACTGAACGGACTCGAACCCTGTACAAACGAACGTATAAATGAGAGTAGGATAATCCATGCTTGATGTTTAGAAATGTGAGTGAAACGAGCTTGGGTAGAATACCCCATACAAATGAATAATGGTTTGACCCTAGGATTTGGGGTGAGCATCGTGCGACAAATTTGCACGATGAATCGTGTGCTTGAACTTGTACCTATGACCTTGTGAGCTGACCTAGTAATTAGGCAGACGACCCTGTGCCGAGTAAAAGAACCAATATGACTGACTTTAGCATATTGCTTGAACAAGCCATAGAACTGGGGCAACAAGACTTAGAGTTAGACTGGGAACGATAAGCGTGTGCTATGTTTGACCCGAACGGATGAACGCTAGTCGGTTGAATCGGATAGATCGTGCTTGATGGTAGTAAAAATATTTGGTTGGAATGGAAATGACTTGGATTTGATTGACCCTGTCAGAGTATCCTTGTGATTCATAAGATAAGAACCCTTGAGATTTCGCAAGTAGCTTGTCCGATTTTACTATTACTAAGTTTGGTTGAATGCATATGTTTGAGGGATGCCTCGAATGTGTGAACAATCCAAGACTCAGTAATATATGAAACTTGAGTGCTAAGACTTCGCTATCCATGAGTTGGTTGACATGCATATGTTTGAGGGGCACTTCGAATATGTGCACGATCCAGGCTCGCGATATGCTGATCTCGAATGCTAGTGCAAGTGAAAATGTTAGACCCGCGTGGACAAGTATAACGTCTTGTATAAGTTTGCCTCAGCCTTAGATCGTTATTCACGATGGATTATAATGTACCCCGCGTTAAGGTATATATTTTCGGTGCTAAGGCACAATTGAGACCGAGTCAGAACTTGGATTGGATGATAGAGTCATTCAATGAGACCGACCCAACATACACGCAGCATGGTATAAGGAACGAGTAGGAGATTGTGTTCAAACTGATCTTGTCACCACCTCATTTTCAGAGCCGGCTATTTTTTTATTTTAATTGGGTTAATTGTGTATTATTTATAATTAATTGTATTTATATTTAATTAATGATTGTATTATTTTTATATTAATTATTTTAGGATTTTGGCTAGCCTGGACCCATGTCAGACCCTAGTGGACCCATGTTCGACCCAGCCCACACCCTTGTGAGACTTATTTTTGGGTTTTAGAATATTTATTATATTTTTAGTGGGTTAGTTGGAGAGATTTGGAGTTAGTTTGAGTGCTTTTGGAACCCCAAAACCCAAAACCCAAGTTAGGAGGACATTTTGGACTTTTAGACTTTATGTAACCCTTTATTAGGTGTTTGGCTGGCCCTCCCCACACTCCCAAACCCACACCCGACCAGCAGCAGCCTTTCCCCTTTATTTTCCACTTCTTCTTCACTTCTTCTTCTTTCTCCACTCTTTCTTCTTCCTCTCTCATTCCCACTTCAAGTAAGTCCTTCTTTCTTCTCTTCTTCCTCCATTCCTTTTTCCTTATATTAATCCTAACCTTATATTTTTTCCCAACCTAGGTGGGTAGAGCTTAGATTTGGTGTTGGAGCTTGGATTGGGAGCTTGGAAGCTAGTTGTGGTGGATTTGGAGCTTTTTGGAGACTTTGGCTTGGGATTCCAACTCCCAAGAGATAAACCCTAATTTTTTCCTTCTAATTATTCTTATATAGTATAATTAATAGTTTAGAACCTTTCTAGACCCTTAGGCTACCCGTGGGAGGAAGTTGGAACTAGTTTGGTAGTGTTTGGAGACTTTAACACTAGGTTTTGTGTCAATTTCGGGTGGAATCCAAAATTGGCCCAATTTTGGGTGATGCCCTAGGTTAGACGGACCTAGGTAGACGTTGTCGGGTGTCTTGAAGGTGAGTGCGTGTCTTCGTTCGGACACGGGAAGTCGTGTCGCGGAGAAACGGTCATTTCGGGCAAAATTGGGGTTTTCGTCGTCGCCGGTTCTAAGTGCTTGCGCGTTTTCGCCACGGGCCTAGAATCGATGGAGTAGTATTTTTTCTAGGATCTAGACATCGTTTAGGACCCGTGGGTAAATTTTGGGCCTATTTCGAGTAGGTTTGGTGTGCGTTTCAGGAGGTTTTCCGAATCGCACACCGCATGTTCGTCGAAATGACCGAACGACCATTTTGACTTGGTTTCCTAGTTTCGGGCTTGTGCACGCATTGGATTAGTATCAGGGAGTGTTTGCTAGAATTCTCGGATTATATTTTATATATTTATAGGTCTTTGTGCGTGTCGGGGTCGTTGGACGCGCGTTGGTGGGCGTTGTGTTGTGTTTATATATATATATATAATATATATATATATATATATATATATATATATTTGTGTGTGTTTCTATATATATATATATATATATATATATATATATATATATATATATATATATATGCATGTGTGTTTTTATGTATATGTGAGTGTGTTAGTGAGTGCTTGTGTGAGTGCGTGTTGGTGTTAGTGTATGTGTAGGTGAGTGTGTGTGTGAGTGTGAGTGAGTGTTTATATATATATATATATATATGTGTGTGTGTGTGTGTGTGTGTGTGTGTGTGTGTGTGTGTATGAGTTTGTGTATGTGTGTATATGTATATATATATATATATATATAATATATATATATGTATATGTGTATGTGTATATATGTATGAGTGTTTGTGTGTGTGGTTGTGCGTTTGTGAGAGTGTGTGCTAGTGTGTGTGAGAGTGTGTGTGTGAGGGTATGTGAGAGTGAGAGTGTGTGAGTGAGTGTATATATATATGTTTGAGTGTGTGTGTGTATGTATATATATATATATATATATATATATATATATATATATATATATATATATATATATATTAGTGTGTGTACATACATACATACATACATACATACATACATACATACATACATACATACATACATACATACATACATCTATATATATATATATATAGATATATGGGTGTTTATACATATATATAGATAAGTGTTTGTGAGTGTTTGTTAGTGTGTATTTATATATGTTAGTGTGTGTTGGTATATAGATATTAGTATATATGTTAGTTAGTGTGTATATATATATATAGAGTTATATATATATATATATATATATATATATATATATATATATATATATATATATATATATATATATATATATATATATATGTATATATGTGTGTGTGTCCTTGTGTTTGTGTGTGTGTATGGTCGTGTGTGTGTGAGAGTGAGAGGGTGGAGGCAGCATGAACAGCAGCAGCAGCAGCATGAACAGCTGCAGCAAGCAGCTGCAGCAGCAGCTAGGCAGCAGCAACAGCAGCTATGTAGCAGCAGCAGCAGCTTTAGCAGCTAGGCAAGCAGCAGCAGCATCAGGTTTGAGCAGCAGCAGCAGCTTGGCATTAGCAGCAGGGGTAGTAGCTAGAGTAGCGAGTGAGAGAGAGTTATGGATATAAATAAATAGGTCTATAGATGGCTAGCTATATATATATATATATATATATATATATATATATATATATAGATAGATAGATAGCTAGATAGATAGAAATATAGATAGATAGATGATAGTTAGATAGATATTAGATAGAGGGATAAGTAGTTAGATAGATATATCTATAGGTATAGATATAAATACATAAATAGTTAGATAGATAGATATATTTATAAATACATAGATAGTTACATAGATAGATACTAGATAGGATAGTTAGATTGAGGGATAGATGGATTAAGAAATAGATAGATTGATAGGTGAATAGGTAGATTAATAGATAGATATCTATCTATAGATACATAGGTAAATATATATCTAGATAGCTAGATATAAATAGATAGATAAATGAATAGGTAGATAGATATCTAGGTAAATAGATATATATATAGATAGTTAGATAGATAAATGAATAGGTATATATATATATATATATATATATATATATATATATATATATATATATATATATAGATATCTAACTATCCCTATATATATATATATATATATATATATATATATATATATATATATATATATATATATATATATATATATATTTATATATTTGAGAGTAAGGTAAGGTATGTGTATATGTGTGTATATGAGATATATATATGTAGATACCTAGGTATATGCATATATGTATTAGATATATATATTTTAGCCTAGATTATAGCTAGATATATATGTTTATGCATAGTTAGTTAGCTAGAGGGGTAGTAGGGTTGAGTTTAGAGAGGTATCTCAATACCTTGAGATACTGAGGTATCTCAATACCTTGAGATATCCAAGATATTGAGTTTCGAGCGGGGTTTTTGAGCAATTGCCTAGGTTTGAATTTAGAGATGGGTTTTTATGTATATGTGTATATATTTACGTGTGCTAGCATAGGTTTTAGCGGGTATAGGCGGGGTGCGTAGCCTAGGTTGAGGTATCGGATACCGAGGGTATCCCGGTATCTCAAGGAGGCGAGTTTGAGGGTTTATTAGCCTAATGAGCTCGGTTTGACCTAGAATTTTAGGGGCACCCTAGTTTGACCTAGACTTGACCGTAGTTGACTCGGTTGACCGCCAAAGTCAACTTTTGATCTAGTTTTGACCCAGGGTTGACTTTTTGGACCTAGAGTTGACTTTTTGACCCAGATTTCACCGGTTTGACCTAGAACGACCCTAGAAGCCTATTTTTAGTTATTTTATATCTGTTTAACTCATTAGAACCCTGTTTAACCTTGCTTTTCGTAATAGGTCCTTGCGACACCAGTTCGGATCGCCAGTTGCTCAGGACGTCAAGCGAGTACATTCTCTGATAGTTTTTATTATCTGATGATTATTATGATTCAGCTTCTAGTATAGTATTATCTGATTATTCTGGCACAACACGGGATACTGACTGATATTTCTGGATTCATTTACTTGCGACACGTATATTTTATGTTTCTGGCCTCTATTCTGGAATCACCTACTGGCATCACCTACAGGCATCACTACAGGCATCACTCATGTTTCGGGCTGAACTCATCTTGATTTACGTGTCGGGTCTTGGATTCACTTGTATTAGTCGGGGCGAGGAAATACTCAAGTAGACATGTAAACATTCCCATTTGGAATCATCAGAAATCACTCCCTCTGGTCTAATCTGGAATGATAGCAGCCTCGCATCCAGTGCGCGGTGAGCCGTACTTACCCCTAGCCGTTTACATATCGAAACGAGTATTTCAAAGACACCGAGTTCATTCTTTATAGTCTGGACTCTCTTGCGTTTCTTGACTTGTCTCACTTACATGTTTCTGGACTTGACTCACTACATGTATTTTATGCTGGACTCACTACGCGTTCATGTGCACAGACTTGATCTTAGCTTAGATTTCTTGTATCTTGCAGTTATTACTATCTTGCTCCTGATATCCATGCATCTTTACCTTTATACACCAGTGATTTATATATTTCTTGTTTCATACTTGCTTCATTCTTCTTGCTACTTGCTATAACTGTTTTATAGTTTTTATTATTTAAATGGAACTGCTGTTAGAGATGTACTTGCTCCAGTCCTGACTGGACATATTTTTCAGAGTATCCGGAGGATTGGTGTCCGACGTTTTATGGACCTGAGCCTGTCGATGGTGCAGACAGGGACCCTCTAGTTTAGGGGTGATTTTTGGGTTGGTAGCCGGGATCGCTAGGATCTTGTTATTATTTTTATTAGCTTTTAGCACCGGATTTGTCTCCGGTTTTGGATTGAGACCTTGTATTGTATATTATTTTGGAGGTTGTATTATTATTATTGAGGTTGTGGTTGTTGTAGTAGTTGTTGTTGGTTAGACTTTGGAGTTGTTAGTCTTCTTTGTTATCTTATCGTGCTTAGATTCGTGATTGAGTACTTGAGATTATTATTATAATATTGCTTCTCCGTTTGGAGTTGAGATCTTGACAGG